>JAABKJ010007804.1:0-11602 GCA_011634705.1 Andricus grossulariae
ATTCACGAGGTTCTCTCCTTTCAATGGCTATCAAACACAAAATAAATGACCCAGCTTGCTCAAAATTTAACAGTAGTTTATTTATAGATGGCGTTGACGGGATCAGTGGTGCATTTAAAGTTACTGTGCAAAAAAATTCAAAAAGTCACTGACTTATCAAACAGCCCTCGTACATTTGATATAATAATGTTGAACATATAATGTAGAAAATTTCGGATTTTGGACAAAATCTAGTGCGAAGAACGTGGTACGTGATGAGAATGTATTCGTTAAAGCCGAAGGAGCTTTAATAAAAGAGAATTCACAATCACCAAATTACAGTTTTCGATGATTTGAACTTTAATTTTCAAAGGTCTGTGCATAAATGTGGGGGAAATACAAAGAGCGAGCGCGTAGCGCGAGGTAAGTACAGTAGCTAGCGCGAGAACCAACAGTCGCGCGTCCTAGGCGCGCTCAAACTTGCGAGCGAAGTATGTAACTAATGTCAAGTAATAAATATGTTAATTAAAAATAAACAAAACATAAAAGTACTGCCACTTGTCTAAAACGGCCAGTAGGCTATGTGGTTAAAAGGGCCGATTCCAGTGCGTCACCACATGGTGCCCATCTTTGACGCTTATTAGCTTTGATGTTAATACTGCGTACTAAGAATGAGGTTAAGCTTTTACCGAAGGGTTAATAACTCGTGAAGTCAGGTGAACACCTTCGCTGAAGTCACTTGAATTCACATGAAGTCACTGGAATCACATGAAGTCAGCACTCCATCGGTCGAGTTGCGAACCCCTCGGCTTTTACTTTATAAAATGTTGTTATTATATCATATTTCTGATACCAAAAAGTTATCTTTATATACAAAATACTGTCAGAAATCATTTAACAACTTTACTAACAAAGTTTATCAGAAAATAAGAAAGTTTATAATTCTTTAATTTAGGTGGCCATTTTAACTACACGTGTGGTTAAGACGGCCAAACCCTAGCCATTTTTTCTCGACATTGTACATCATTTCTTGTCACCTAATATTTATTATTCAAAAGTAATCTTTGAAAATATTTTTTTTTTCAAAATCAAGGTCAAAAATAAATTGGACATTTTTTAAATTTAGGATGATTACTTTTACTCAAAGAAAAAACTCAGGTTTTTTTCTTTCAATACCATCAGGTAAAAACACCCACATTTTTCACTAAAGTTAAGTTAAGGTTCTTCATGCCCTTTTTTTTACAAACGTAAGCATCATTAGTAACATGGAAAATGTTTTTTATAACCGGTAAATTTGACTGATAATCTTGATAGATAGTTCTTTTTTCAAAAATTTTAGATTTCAATATTCTAAATTTTTTGGATTCAATTTTAGTAGGTTTTAAATTTAATCATTTTTTATTTATTGTTTTTTTTTATGTACGAAAAGATATCTTACATAAGTAAAAAAATTATAAGAATTTCCAAAAAATAAATCAACATTGTTGCATTTTTACTGTTTACACTTGAAGAATTTTAAATTGCAAATTTGTGAAAATTGAAGAATTTTCAATTTTCAAAATGACATACCTTTAAAATATAAATCTTGAAAATTGAATAATTTTCAATTCTATATTTTCAAAATTGAAGGCTTTTCAATTGTAACTCTTAAAAATAGTAGAATTTTGAATTGTAAATCTTTAAAATTGATAGGTTTTTAATTTTGAAAATAATGATTTACATTTGAAATTTCATCAATTTGTAAGTTTTGGAATTGAAAACTCTTGACTCTTTATTTGTAAATCATCAAAATTATAAATCTTAAAATATAAGATTTTTAATTTTGAAATTTTACAATTAAGAATTATGCAAGTTTTAAGTTTTACAATAAAAAATTCTTTAAGTTTGGTAATTTAAATTCGAAGTTTCTTCAATTTAGAGGATTTCGAATTGGAAGCTTGACTTTTTATTTCCAAAATCATCAACATTTAAAAAGTTTCATTTATACATCTTTAAAATTCAAGATTTTTCAATTGTAACTCTTGAAAATTGTAGAGTTTTGAATTGTAGTAAATCATTAAAATTGAAGAGGTTTTAATTTTCGCACTTTACAATTAAACATTTTGCAAGTTTTAAATTTTACAATTAAAAATTATGTAATTTTGATGCTTTACATTCGAAATTTTTTCAATTTGGAAGATTTAGAATTGAAAACTTGACTTTTGATTTGGAAAATTATCAAAATTTAAGAATTTTGATTTAAACATCTTTAAAATTAAAGAGTTTGCAATTGTAAATATTTCAAATTGAAGAATTTTGAATTGACAATAGTGAAAAGGTGAAGATCTTTTAATTGTAAATCTTCGAAATTGAACTATTAAAAAAAAAAAAAATGTTCCAAATTACATACACTCGAACTCCAAAGATACGAGAATCTCGGGAATCGGGAACTCCAAAGATACGAGCGTGAAAGGGGCACCCACTCCTGCGACGTTTAGTTTTCTGGGGTAATACGTGAGAACGCACACAGGCCTACTGCGCGCATGCGCGCGTATACAATTCGCAATGAACAAACGTCGAATTCAAAACAGCGCGCGTTCGCGCGCGCCTTCCTTTCGACTAGGGTGGGAAAAAATTCCGCTCGCTCTTTAGAGTCGGGGCGCTCGTATCTGTGGAGTGTTCGTATCTTTGGAGCTCGTATCTTTGGAGTTCGAGTGTACCTTATTTTTTAGATTTACGCGAAATGTCAAACTCAAAATATAAACATTATCGAGAATCTTGCCCAATCTTGCTTGCATTTTGAAGTCGCGACGGGATGAGATTAAACAATTGAAAACCAAAAGTTCTCGATAACAAAATTATCTCGAATACGGGCAATATTAGGCAAGATCCGAGAAATTCTCGTCTCGGCGTGCATCTCTAATTGGATTGTATGAATACTCTTCCAATCTTAATCTCCAGCGTGATAATCTGGATGAAGGATTCTTCACATTGTGAGGCCACTTCAGGGCTTGGTGGTCAGTTTGTTTTCTAAATGATCTTCCTAAAAGGTACTGCCTCAATCGTAGCATGGCCCATACCACAGCCAGTACCTCTTTTTACCTGACAGAGTAATTTTCCTCAGCTCCGTTGAGAGGTCTCGATATGCAGCAGCAGGGGTGGCCCTTTTGACTAAGGACAGCCCCTAGTCCTACGTTTGAGGCATCTCTGGTGAGCACGAATTCCTTACTGTAGTCCGGGTATCGCAGTACTGGTGCTGTGCATAATACGTTCTTAAGTTGATCAAACGCTAGTTCATGTTTTGTAGTCCACTTAAAAAAGGTTGTCCTTTTTCGTGAGTTCGGTTAGGGTTCAGCTATGTGCGAAAATTTCTTTATGAACTTCCGGTAGTACCCTGCTAACCCTAGCCAGAGTCGCTCGTTTCGGTATCGTAATCTACGGATGGGTTTTCCCGGTACGCTTGGAAAGCCAGTTTTGCTATCTTATCTGTTTCTTTCGACAGAAGGATATCCGTGTCGCGTATGCTTTAAAATTTTCGTTGCACTTTTAATTTTTTCTAACATTTTTGAGAGATCGCACTTTTAAAAATTTACTTCCTACTTTTATAAATGAAATGCTTACTTGCGGCTGCGTGGTTGTCTTCCTCGTGCGTAGAGATAGTGAACCAGGCTTAACGGCGCGACCTATCTATCACCCGCTTACTGCTGCTAACTTCTTCTTGTCCTTCTCGTAGGACGGTCGCGAACTGGCACGACGTATCGGCGGCTTGCTTCTTCTTTTGGGAATTGCTCCCGTGGGTTTACAGCTGTATGTCGCTTACCCAAATTTCTTTTTTAGGTTTCCGTGAATACTGGTTTACGTAGGATAGGGCCTACTTTAGTTCAGCCTCTAGTTTTACCAATGTCGTTACTTGCCTGCTTTTAACGAGGAAAAATTCTAGAATATCTCCTCAGAGTTCTTCTTTGATTTTGTCGAATTTTTCGCTCTCGTGAACCTCACCAGGTATCTGATTTCAAGATGGTGCAGATTGATCGTTGTTTAACTTTGATCGTTGGCCACCATCCTAGCAGGATCGCCAAAAATGTGACACGGTCAAGACAAGATTCAACTTTTTAAAAAGGAGTCGCCCTGAAGCGTAGTCAGAGCGACGTTTCTTTATTCTGAATAGTAATTAGGTTGAACTAGAACTGATGGGCTCGGCCAAAGCCTTTTTCTAGAAACCACTTTTCTAGAAACTTAGCACGGACACGAACTACTACATATGTAGAATCTTCTCGATGTCAGTAAGGTAGGAATCTATATCTAGAATCGGCCTTACTCATCTACTACCTTTATTCCCATCATATTTTTTCATTGGAAAAAATAATTATTATACAAAAATATTGTTTCTTTTCTGTTTCAAATTTTAATTTTGCATATCACACAACTTTGAAGTCTTACGAAAGTTCCAAAAAATGTTATATTGAAAAAATAGGGGTTCATCATTTTGTTAAAATATGTCAATTTAGAAGATAAAACTAGATTAAAAAAATATATTTATTTCTCCCTATGTGACTAAAGTTCTTTAAGCTACCACATATTATTGTTAATTATAACTATAAAATATACCAATCCTCTTTATATAACATTAATACTGCCTGATTAAAATAACGGTCCGCCATCGAAACGCCGCATTTTAATAATATTTTTAATTTTAAGGTCTGGAAGAGTCGTAAGAAATCGAAAAAAAGCTTTATTTTTTCATTTCTAAAAATTTTATTATCGATTAATCATCTCATTGAGAAAGAATAAAAACTATTAGGAACATGGTGCACTTTCTAACAATCAAATGTCGAAAATATATTGATTACAGTAAAACTAACAACTTCCTTCCTCAATTCACATGTGTACTACTCTCATCGAGCAGAAATCACATGATTTAATATTTCAAGGGTGATTGTCAAAAAGTTGACCATTTTAGACAATGAGATTTTTGAAATGAAAAAAACGTTTCAAACAGCCCAGTGGGCAAAAAGACATTGTCATCCTGAGGACGTCCTAAAGACATCCTTAGGACGTCCATGTCAGTCCAATTGACTTCCTACAGACGTCTCATGTCCAAAAGACGTATTTACGAAAGGAGATGTCTTTGGGACATCAATTGGACCGACATGGACGTCTTAGGGATGTCTTTACGTCGCCGTCAGGAGGACAATGTCTTTTTACCCCACTGCCTGCTTAATTAGAGAGTATGAAAATGTAAATCTCAAAGAATCTATTTGTGATGGGTATGAATTTTGAAAAGAAATATCTCCAACCTAGAGGCCGGTTGACCTGACATTTCAAAAATAATATTATGCAAAAATAGCGATCATTATTTATTATTATAAGGAACGAAGGTTGTTAAGACGATTTTGTATTATACAAAAATTTACGTAAGTGTAAAATTACAAATTTTAGCGCATATTTTGAATAGTTTAATTATTTTCGAGGTTTCACCTGATAGAGCAACTTCGCAAGACAGCAAGAAAAACTGGATTCGAGTCAGTTGTAAGTAAGGTGAAAATCATTGCTATTTTCTCTAAATATGAGGAGAAAAAAGGTAAAGGTAAAGTAAAAAAATCTACAAAATTCGAAAAAAAAAATTTTGAGCAATCTCTAAACGGTTAAAGATATTTGAAAAATGATAACATTATCTGGATTTCATAAAGGGGGATGGGTCTCAACTGCGAATAAAAAATCCAGTAATCGATTTTTAAGATTTGAAACAAACAATTTGAGTCATCACAAAAACGTTAAGAGATACGCGAAAACTGAAATTTTTTTTAGGTTTTTATAAGGCCCTCGTTCACCTCGAAATAACCAAGGGAGAAATTTGCAAAATTAAAAAAATCATAATCTTGTGTTATCTCAAAAACGGTGAGAGATAAGCGAAAACTAATATAAACGTCAGGTCTTATAAAGGGGGATGGTCCTCGGCCATGCGGAATAAGCCAGTAAAAAGATTAAAAAAATAAAAAAAATAAAATAAAATGTTGATTTATCTCGAAAAGAGTGAGATACGCAAAAACTTTTTAAAAGTGTGGGCGTTACGTCGACTCTAAACTAATGCAGTATTAATATTCGCAACATGTTATAAATTTTCAGGTTTCTGGGGAACGTTGAAGGATAAGCGAAAACTGAAAATTTTTAGGAGTTTTTAAAAGGGGACGGATTCATTCGGATAGAAAATTAATGAATGTGAGGTTTGGATTGTTTCGGACAAAATCGAATTGATATTGACATTTTTGCATGGATTCGGCAAGATTTGGGATTCATTCGGATTGACTTTAGATTCAGTCTAATTCCTTCAGAATAGTGTTGGATTTATTCCGATTAAATATCAACAGGTTCTACGGATTTAAAAGAATTGAAAATTCTTTCTGGATGAGCCTCGCTTTCATTCAGTTTGAGGGCACGGATTGTAAGGTGGGTTCGGATTGAAGTCGGTGTTGATAAACGGATTGAGAAGGATGGACAAAAATTATATTGGATTCATTCGGATTGAATTTGTAGTTAACACACGGATTGAAAATGTTCGAGGATTAAGAAATGACTTCGGATTGTTTCAGATTAATTCGGATTGATTCTCATATAGACAATTAGTTGTACATGGCATTTTCTCGAGTTCGATCTTGGAAATATTTAAATATCTTTTTGGGAGAACAACGACCAACTGAAATTTTTAAAAATTGTGTATACACAGAATTATTCGACTGAATTTAAAAAAATCAAAGCATTATTACAAATTCGACTAGATATAGACTTTCAAGTATGAAAACACATGCTAAAGCGCCTTATTGGCCACGTAGAGGTAAAGTGAGAATTGTAAAAAATTGAACTGATCGGCAATTTCTGTACATAATTTTAGTAATCAATATGGAGGTTCAAAAATCGAAAAAAGATAGAGGTTAAGTTTGAGAAATAACAGCTTTGATAGTTGCCATATTTCAGAATCCAATGTAATCCTTCCCTTAAAAATAGGTGTCACGAAAATCTCAAAAGCATTGTTGTCGCTTTTCCTCAATGGTGACTGGGTCATTTGAAAAGAATGTTGCCAAATTCACACTGAAGCAGTTCAGAATATTTGTAAAATAAAAATATTCATTAAGAAGGGGAGACAAAGATTTATATTACGCTACTGAATGACCTTTTATAAATTCATAACTAAAAGGGTTACATATATATCTTAAGAATGTAGCTATTACGTGAAACGAGTGGGAATCGAAGGGAAATCTATAATTGCGTGCGCATTCATCAATGAAAAAGAGGGGATGAACGGGTACGATGAATGGAGAGACCCACTCGATACGAGGACTGATCAAGGAAGATCACTCTGCGCTCAATACCAGTAGCGACAGGCGCTTTTGCCAGGATGGGCTCTTTACACTTTGCTACCAGCTCCAATTCTGTGACAGGTCGGGACCTATATGCTAAGTTAACTCTTAATTAGATTTTCTAGGAAATGTCCCGTAGGACCCAAGTGTTTAAAAAGATTAGGTAAATTAATGCTTAGAAATTTAATATCACACAAATTTTATAACATAAATTATATAGGATGTTCGTGACGAAGCGTGGGGTAAGGATGCTGAACAAAGAAAGGCACTGTTCTCGTTATCTAACTTTAATTAATTATTGAAAAATACACTGAGGTGACTCAAAAGATGATATGTAAGATATTGAAACGAATTAAATTTGAAATTGACAATAAATGTAATTTTGGAAAATTGCGGATAAGATTCTCGACAACACAAGAAGAAAACGTCCGGTCATAACCTTTTCCGTAGGCGTACTGCCCCTGCGTCCTTTTTCGTCCTGGTCCCTCAGGTTCTCCCACTCAGTTCAAACTTTCCATTGTTCCCTTGTCTCTAAGGTCCCACCCTGTCGCTTCTTTCGACCAACGTTTCCTTCTTACTCTAATACTTGATTACATTTTTCTATTTAAACCGCTTAAACCAAATTAATGAGACATTATATTATTATCTGGTTTCATCACAAGATGAAGAAGAATTCGACAAGAATTCGAGCTACACTTCGAGGGCACACACTTTGACCACTGGTCGTCGATAGATCCCTGTGACAGTCCATATATCAGCCACTCGAGTGCTTCCGTCTTTACCTGGATAAACAGCGAAAATTCGTCCTCTTCTCCACTCGTTCCTGGATGCTTTCTCATCCCACATCAATACCAAATCACCAATTGCAAGAGGTGGTGTTTCAGTTCGCCATTTGGTTCTCCGGTTGATCGATGGCAGGTATTCCTTGACCCAACGCCGCCAAAATTGGTCCGCTAGCGCCTGAGAGATCCGCCACTGTTTTCGTAGTAGATTTCCATCAGCAGACATTAAGGGAGTCTCAGGGTCACGCGGTTCTCCTTCAAGAATTGGAAGTAGAATATCATTAGGAGTTAAACTTCTGATGTCCACAGGATCGTCAGATACGTGAGTCAGCGGTCGATTGTTTACCGAGTATTCTGCCTCGGCGAAAAGAGTTTGTGATGTTTCCTCTTTTGGAGCTTGCTCTTTGAGTGTCAACTCCAATGCTTTCTTAACCGATCTCACGAGTCGCTCCCAGCAACCCCCCATGTGTGGAGCTGCTGGCGGAATAAAATTCCACCTTATCCGAATTCGCGAGGTTTCTCGCAGTATTTTGTTTTTATCCAAATCTTTGATGGCCCTCTTTAGCTCTTCGGAAGCCCCTCTCATATTAGTTCCGTTATCCGAATACAATTTTCTCGTATATTTTCTTCTGGCGATCATTCTTCTGAGGGCCATGATCATCGAATCCGTCGATAGCGATGCCGCTGTTTCCATGTGCACTGCTCTTATCGTCAGACAGGTGAAAAGCACTTCGTATCTTTTATCTCTCCTTCGGCCGATTGTCACGTAGAGCGGTCCGAAATAATCGACGCCTGTGTATTCAAAGGGTTGGACTCGCGCCTGACAGCGCACGGCTGGTAAAGGTCCCATCATTGGCGCTACTGGTAATCTTCGCCGCAGTTTACACAAGCGGCAGTCGTTCCAGCTACCTTTTACCACGGTCCTCATCTTCGGGATGTAAAAACGTTGGCGCAGCTCGTTCACGACTCGTTCTCTTCCGTGATGTCCTGATTTCTTGTGATAATGCATCAGAAGGATTTTCGTAATCGGGTGTTTTCCGTCCATAATAATCGGGTTAAAGGTCTCTGGTCCTTTTTCTGCGTTGATTTTCACACGACCTTCCATCTTGATATATCCATCTTCTAACTTCAGTGGTGCCAGTGGTACAAGTTTCGATGTCTTAGATATATTTTTTCTTCTTTTCAGCATTTCGTCCATGCTATGGTTCGTACCATTCGGTCCCACGATGAGAATCTGGAAGGGTTGGTCCTGACTGTCGCGTTGTCCTCGTTGACCAAGCCACAGAACTCTTTTTTCAGCTCGAGTTCTCCCTTAGAAGCTGATTTGTCTCTTCTTTCTTGAGGCTATTCATTTTCTGGAAGGCTCAAGAATTCAGGACCGGTAAACCAGCGGCTATCACTTCTCAAGTCTAACTGTCGGTAGTCTCTTGTTGCTTCATCGGTGACATTCTCATTTGTAGGAATCCATCTCCAGTCTGTCTGATCAGTGTTATCCAGGATCTCCGCTATTCTGTAGGCTACGAAAGTCTGATACCTTCGCGCGTCTGACCTCAGCCAGCAAAGAACTGTCACTGAATCAGTTCAATAAAATGTTCGTTTTATGGGAAGTGTATGCTGCTGTTTAACAAATTTAGCGAGGCAAGTCGACATGACCGCTGCCTGAAGTTCCAGCCTGGGAATTGTCAACATTTTTACTAGAGCTACTCTAGTTTTAGCCATCACTAAACTAGTCCGAATACAGCGCTCGCTCATCAATCGTAGGTAAGCTGCTGCGGCAAATGACTGTTCACTAGCATCAACGAGTGCATGGAGATCCGTCTCTATTATTCTTCCGATTCCCAAGGCGTAGCAACGAGGAATTCGCACCGACTTCACTCGTTCCAGGTCGGCTAGCCATGTAGTCCCCTTTTCTTTTAATTCTTCCGGGATGGGATCGTCCCAACCGATGCCTTTTCTCCAGATATCTTGTAATAGTACCTTGGCTCGGATCGTTAATAATGAAAACAGACCTAGAGGATCAAATACTGACATTACGGCCTTTAATACCTCTCTTTTCGTCGGAATTTTCTCACCGCTAACGAGTCCTCGATCTAGTTTTGGGAAGTCGTTTGCAGGAGTAAAGGAATCCGTTTCTGATATCCAGGTAACTCCAAGGCTCTCTGCTGTTCTTCATTTTTCAGAGTCAGCTTGCTCCCACGTGGAGCTACAGCATCCGCCGGTAATGTGGCCAGCACCTCTTTACAATTTGAAATCCAGTTTCGAATCTCAAAACCTCCTCGTTGATGTACATAGGCGACTTGATGAGCTCTTTGCATTGCTTCCTCCACAGTGTCGACACTATCCAGATAATCGTCCATGTAATGCTTGTATAATCGCTTCACATGCCTCTGGGTAAATGCTCTCCTATTCACGAGCATTACGATTTCTGATATCCTGTACCACGTAGGGTGCGGATACTGCTCCGAAGATCATTACCTGCATTTCCATTGTTATCCATTGATTGCTGTTGTTGTCTCGCCACAGAAATCTCTGGCTGCATTGATCTTCTTTACGAATCCTCACTTGGTGGAACATTTCACGGATATCTCCACAGATGCCTATAGCTCGTTCTCGAAATTTAAAAAGTATACCTACAAGCGAATTGTAAAGGTCGGTCCCAGGTAATAATCTATCATTCAAACTTACACCCTGACTTTTGGCTGCTGCGTCGAAAACCAAGCGTATCTTTCCGGGTTTGTTGGGATTACTACTGCAAAGTGTAGAAGGTACTATGTTCGTGGAGTGGTCACACTTGATTCCTCGTCTGCGAGTCGACGTGCATAGCCTTTGTCTTCATACTCTCTGATCTTCTCATGGTACTGCTTACTCAGAAATTTGTCCTTTTTCATTTTGTTTTAAATCGAACGAAGTCTGCGCTCAACCATTTTCTTCCTTTCCGGCAAAGATTCACTGTCTGTCTTCCAGAGCAGGCCAGCCTCCCACCGTTCGCCGATTTTTCTAGCCGTCTTTGTCAGAATTTCTTCCACTCGTTCTTCCTTGGCGGAGCGTAAAATCTTTTCAGTAAGAGTCACCCCAAATGACTCAGATGACCAAAAATTTTTCCACATTTCATCGATCATTTTCTCGTAATTTGACCGGGAAAAACTAATATATTCTCCGTCAGCCACTCTGTCAGCTTCATATCGTCCGTGTAGAACCCAGCCTAGAGGAGACAATGAGGCGGTCGGCGATCCTTTTCTGCCTCTCACGCTCCGTTCAAAGAGTAGTAAGTCCGGGTTGTCTTCACCGATGAGGATTTGCGCCTCAGCGCCTGTCAAATCTTCGATTTCCAGGCCTTGCAGGTGTTCCCACTTTTCGTAATATGCTTTCACCGACTGTTCTGGCAACTCTAAATCTTTCATTGTTCTCACATCTTCTAGAACGAATTCCGCGTTATTTGAACCACGAATTTTCAGTTTAACCCGTCGCGATCTATTATCAGAGAATCGCGCCTTCGTGACCCACTTT
>JAABKJ010007805.1:0-11602 GCA_011634705.1 Andricus grossulariae
TAAATATATTATCGAGCGCGAAGCGCGAGAACCAACAGTCGCGCGCCCTAGGTGCGCTCAAACTTGCGAGCGAAGCGCGCGACGAGAATGTGCCCGCGCAGCGGGCAGATTTTTTTTTAATTTCCCGCCCTTTTCAATTTCTTCAATCGCATTTATTTTCAAATTTTTATAATATTTTATCATTTATTTTTCCTTATTAGATGCTAAAACTATTTAATTTTATTCTTCCGGCAAAAAAACGAAGAAAATCATAGTAGAACTGTTAAAAAAATATTACTTTCCTCAGTTTCACCATGCATTTTGTAGCAAGTCGCCCCTATAGGTAAACAGCGCCGCGCTGGGAAAAATTTAATAAAAGAACTAAAATTATAGATATTAGTAATTCTTGAAAGGAAAATATTGCACATAAAACGTGACAGTTCTTAATGTTATATTGAAAATCCGACAAGCGCGGGACTATTTAAAATGATATAATATGTACTTCCATTATTACGTTAATATTATTTTTTTCAAGAAGTTTGGAAATTCTATCATTCAATTTAATTTGTTTAAAAAAAAATCAAAAACGTTTATTAATATTTATCTGCATGATTATTCATAGTATTTATTGATTTCAAATTGGCCCGCGCTTTTCGGTACATGCGCAGTTGAAAACGTCGGCACCCACCAATGGCCATCTATCGGTTATCAACGAACTAAAAAGGAACCCTCAAAATAAGAGTTCCTTTGAAGTCTAAGTTCTAAAGAGAGAATTTCCTTAAATTTAAAGCGATTTCGTCAGATTTCATACAAATTTCATGGAATTTGAAAGATTTCCAAACAATTTCGGGGATTTTAAGGATTTCAATACATTAAAAAATGTAAAGGAATTTCTAAGAAGTTTGTAGGATTTCCAAGAATTTCAAGATATTTCTAGTGAACTTCAAAAATAAATTAGATTGAAGAGATTCTCAGCGATTTCAAAGATTTCAAAGAATTTCAAATTAAATGATTTCAATTAAGAGATCAATAACAAGCGTTTTTAGAGAACTTCAATCAATAAGTTTCATTTAATTTCAATTCCGAAAAACTTCCATAATTTTAAGCAATTTCGTCAGATTTCTTAAAAATTTCACGGAATTTAAAAGATTTTCAAACATTATCAGAAGGTTTGAAGCAATTCCAAAGGATTGAAACAAATTTTGAGGGACTTCCATGGATTATTATTTCAAATATTTCTACTTATTGTAAAAAATGTCATCGTTTTTCAAGAGAATAAAAATATTTCCACGGATTTCAAGGAGTTTCGAAAAATATTTCCAAGGATTTTAGAGACATTTTTCAAAGATTTCAAGGGATCTCGAAGAATGTTCTAGGATTCCCAAAGATTTCAAGGGACTTCTAATGAAATTTGGAAAATAAATTAAATTAATTGAAACTTCAAGGAAATCGTCGCTATTCTGAAGATTTCAAGGGATTTTAATGTATTTCAAGGAGTTTCATGAGTATCAAGGATTTTATTAAATCTGCAAGGATCTCAAAGAATTTCAAAGGTTTCTAGGGATCTTAACGATTTTTTTTTGTTAGAAAAATTTGATTGATAAGTTTAATTTAAATTATATTAAAGGGCTTTTAAATGATTTATACTTTTTAAAATTGATTTTTACATTTTCCAATGATTTTAAGGATTCAAGGGATTTTAAAGATTTCAAGGGATTTTAAGATATATATTTCAAGGAATTTCACCAGATTTAAGGATTTTATTAAATCTCCAAGGATTTTAAGGAATTTCAATGATTTATAGATATTTAAATTGTGTTAGAAAACTTTCATGGATAAGTTTATGGCCATGTGACGAGTGGATCACGTGATCGGCTTCTTACCTTACCGACACTTTTTTTTATTTGTAAACTTATTTTTACACGAATAGCCACATCGAGTTGAAAATTTGGGATAATGAATAAGAAGCACTAAGAAACGCGGCTCTGCTCCTAATTTTTTATAATTATGAAAGAAGCAAAAAAAAATTATTTACAAAAAAAAAGTTTTTTCATAATTATGAAAATTTAGGACCAGAGCCGCGTTTCTTAGTGCTTCTTATTTATTATCCCAAATTTTCAACCTATTGTGGCTATTCATGTGAAAATAAGTTTACATATAAAAAAAGTGTTGGTAAGGTAGGAAGCCGGTCACGTGAGCCCTCGTCACATGGCCTTAATTTAAATTATATTTGAACTGTGGATATGTGAACTGTGGAAAATAAATTAAATAAAATTTCAAGGGATTTCTATAGCGATTCCAAAGATTTCAAGGTATTTTAAGGTATTGCAAGGAATTTTACAAAGTTTCAAGGCTTATGCCTGAATTATAATACCAATTCGAGTATCAAATTCGTAGTAAGAAAAAATATGAATTAAAATTGGAAGAATAAGACAAGAAAAAAAAATATGGCGTATGAACGTTCCGTAAAATAAAGTTTAATGGTAAAATAAAGACGAATTTAATTTTTTATACCAAATGTCCATATACAACTCCATTTAATTTTTCTTGACCAAATCATTTACCAACTTACCATCCGCCATAATTTTCATTCGTCCGAATTGTCGAAAGTTGAAGAGTCGAAAAATTCGACTTCGACATATGTGTAGGTTAAAAAGTCGGATCTGAATCGAATGGAATTATTTTGCACACCACTACTATAAATCATACAGATCGACCCAACTATACACATCTTCAGTCGTAAAACAAAAATAAAAAATAAATAAAAAATGCTGATTCATCGAAAAAGGCAATCGACCCTGGGACCTTTCCCATACCCTCTTCGGCCTTCGCCATTCACTTCCATAAGAGTCGTTTCTAGAATGCAGCAGGTTCTCTGTGAAGAAGAATTTTATCCTTCCCAGAATGGCAGGATTCAAGGACGTCCCCAACACGTTCGAAAGGTCAAATCTTGGAATTGAATTTTCCCCAAGGTCACACATCTGTGGAAGCACGTGGTCTTCTCGTAAATTTCTACGTAATCTTTCCATCTTCCATATGTTCCAAACTACCTAAATGCCATCATCGTACCCTGTATGTACATATAGGAGTTTATTTATGTATTTTTTTATTCCCCGCTTAGATGTGACAACCTGAGATAATCTTTCCTTTAAATAAGTTTGAGAAAGACTTAAGAAGTCAGGACGCACGAGGGTAAAAAAAAGAAGACCGTTAAATCCCCGGCATCCTCCTCGACCAGTTGGTTATGGAAAAAGTCCAACCGCCTTCGAAGTCGAGGTTCCAGCGTGAGAACTTGGATTCCAGGGGGAATCTAACTTGGATGCATGCAACAGGGACATATAGGACTTGAGAAGGTGACACCATAGGAATTGAGGATATAAGGGAAAATAATCAAATTGTGGTGTTTTAGTCGTTCAGGAATGTACTGAATTTAGTTTAATTGTAATATATTAACTAACAATAAGCTCAACCGTATAATTTAGTCTTAGTCTAATTTTCAACAGAATTGAAGATCGTTTGGAACGAAATCATGCTTTTATGAATGTTGCTGATAATTTTAAACCGATTTCCGGTCAATTATTATCATCATCAAGCACAGAAAAAAAGTATATGTTTATGTTAAAGCTTGTTTTCAGTGAACCTAATTGTCTCCACATGGTGCATATTTCCATCCTTCTTCCTCGAGGCTGCTTCTTATTACACATTCAAACAAGCCCAGTTTTGGGCTTGAATCAAGATTTCTTTTCTGTGGCACTTATGAAAGTTCATTTGTAAAATTTCGTTCAAAATTAACTCGACATTATTTTAAGTTGAACCAAGCTAAGTTCATTTTTAAAAGCTAAGCTCACTTCTAACCAAAGCATGGTTTATTTTGAACGAAATCAAACTCATATTGCAATTTATTTTTTTATTAATTTTATTCAAAATGAGCTGGGTATCAGCTTAGCCTAATTCTAAGCCACATCCAGCATCCCGGTTCGTTTGGGACGTAGATTAAGAGTACGTTTTTCAAATTTTGAATCGAATCCCGTTTCATTATTGAAATGCTGAACAGCAACGAATTAATTTCTTTTGAAGGAAATTACGATTTAGGAAGTTTCAACTTTCGAATTTCGTTAAAAATAAATAGGAAATTGTTTTAAATTGAACCAGGTCCTGATAATTTTGAACCGATACCCGGTCAATTATGGCTATAATTATGGAAGAAATGATGAAAGTTCATTTTTCAAACTTTGAACTGAATCCCATTTCATTGCTGAAAGTATGTACAAAAACAGAATGAATTCATTTCGAACCGAATCACGGCATAGGAAGGTCAAGATCAAGCAGGGTAAACGTAGGGTGAGTAGTGCAAACTGAGGTAAACCGTGGCGAATCGCAGATATCTTCAGGGGACTCCGCTAGAGGCAGGTTACAGGCATAAACACGGAATGTTTACCTCCGTTGGGGTAATCAGCTGGCTTACCCTGCTTCAACGCACTATATACATATATACTCTATACGTATATACACATATATATGCTCTGTGAAATTAATTTTTTAAACTGTAAACATAAATCGGATTACAGTTTAATTCAAACCAAGTAGATGTAATTTTAGACGAAATCAAGCTGCTAAGAAACTTCATTTTTCAAATTTTGTTTAAAATGAACCAGACTCATCGGTGTATATAATTTGATTCAATTTAACTATGTTCAACTTGAACCAGGTCCGGTTCATTTCAATCCGAATCCCGAGTCATTTGTACTCTCACATAAGTTAATTTTTCTTCTAATGCTTGAATTTGTTAAATATAATCTTTTCCAAACGGAAAATCCTACTTTGGCCCTATTAGCCCTGAAAGGGGCTCAACGGGCGAGTCTCACGAACGGTTTGGGAACGTCTGGCTTCACACCAAGCATTGGTGGGAAACGCCGTTGAGCTCAACAGTGGGTATGGGAAACATTGATGATTCCCAGGCAATGAATGTCTGGCCGTGGTAGACCCCTACGTAACTCGTAGCGTAACCGCCGTAACCTACGTAAACGCACGTTTCGTGCATATCCGAATACGCTCGAGTGTCCACGTACATTGTACATTCTACATTCTGTATACATAATTGTTCTGAATTGCAAAATGCTCGCGCATTACTTTCAAACACCGGCAGTCACGTGGCGTGTCACTAGCAGGGTCAAAGGAAATGTCAAATTAATCTCCACTTATATACCTAAATTTTAAACGGCTCAGATTATATCTACAATGCTGTCAATTATTTTCAGTTTGGGAAGAAAATTTGTACTTATTCTTATTCAATTTTATGGACTGAACAGTCTCGGATTTTTTTTTTTTGTAATACAAAAATAAAAAATAAGAACGTTGTATGAGGGTAGAATGGAGAAGATACTGCCCTAAGAAACTGAGATAGGCTCTTCCTTCCTAGCCATCTTACCGGCTTTAAGCCATCTTCTCCAATCTTCTGTTTTCCTGATGCTTCTAAACACTTGGCTTGATTCAACCCTAACCTTTCTAGCATTCAAAGGTCTCCAAAATACATCTATCGTCAGCTTTTTACCAAAAAAATCGGCTGAATGAGTAAAAAAATATTCCAAAGAAAAAAAAACTAACTGTCCAACATATCTCAAGAATATCTCAACAAGACAACAAATGGAGACAAAAAATAAAACTATAAGCTAGCCATTAGACATTAGACAAGTCGTTTTTACCTCTAAACTCCCTAGATTTCTACATAATTTAATCTGTTAAGACCTAATTAGATTCTTGAACAAAAAGCAATTAATAATACAGCAAATCGATTGCACTAATTGGTGAGGAAATTGAAAATGAAACTTTTTGATTATATCGTCAATTTAATAAGGGGTAGTAAACAGGTTTTCAAAGCCACGTGTTCTCCAGTCTATAGAGAGTCTAGACTCTAGACAGACTGGAGACGCTTGTGAATTGTGATCGGATCTCGAAAATCGTGGGAAGACACGTGCGAGCCGTCGACTTTCCCAGCCTTCGATAATTCGATAAAAAAGCGAGATTCGAATGGTCACCACCCGGAGAAGGCCACGGGAACCAAAGCGTGAGAAGATACCAAACTTGGGACCAACTTTGGTGTCCGAGCTACCAGGCGATCAGAAACTCAGCACAAGTCACCGAAGAACTCAAGCTTCATCCCCTCCCCTTCCATTCTTCACAAAACAAAACTCCCACCTAGCAAAAACAAAATTGAGGAAAAATAATTCTCATCTCTGAATTTGTTAGCAAAAGTTAGAATTTAGAACAATTCTCTAAACTGGTTCTACAATTTCTCTGATGAGCTCTAAGCACCCTCAAGGATGCTTACTTAGATGAAGGAACGCCTGAGATCCAAATTTCTAATTTAATACTCTAAACTCTAAAGTCTAACTCTTTCTTTATAAAAAAATTATGAATTAAGTTTAGCTAAATGTCTCTTTTTGGAAGATCATTATCATCTCACTCTCACTTTTCGGGGGACATGTCACCTTTCATGTAATTATAAATTTTTTTTTTAGGGAAAACCCATTAGAATTATTTGAATTGAATTTATTCCTAGATCTTTAATTTCCTATATACTTTAAAATTCATTCACATATTTCATATAAAATACATGTACAATACAAAAAAAATCTACTCATCGCATTATTCAATCCACATTCTGGACTCACCAGTGACACGCCTCTTGGAGGTGTCTCCGCATATCTCCCAAGATCTAAATGTAGGTATCCAAGTCATCTAAGGAATTCTCTTCTTTTCTTGAGAAATGGAGAAATCATGGCTCTCCCACAGACTTGTCTCTTTTCTGGTGAGGCAAGCGTGGGATAATTTGGAATTCTGAGTGCAGAAACTGATTTGGTTCAGTACTTCAGTAGTAGGCGCCTAGACTAGGGAAAGAGTTGATTCCTTCTATTACATACAGGCTATATAGGTATTGTTTTTCAAATTCAAGCACGCAGCTTTTTTCCCACGAGAGGCTATTCAAGCTGTGCCATTCTGATTGGCTCTCGACTACTCGTGAGAATCTTCATAGCTTCAGGGGAAATTGATTCCCAGGTCGACTAGGAGACTAGACCGAAGAAGTTGGTTCCAACTCTTTTAATCTACCCCTCATTTCCTTTCGACTTTACCAAATCATCCTCCACAAGAATTTTTCCAAAATTGTTGCTCGAACTTACAAATTTTTGTTTATAGATCGTTTTATTTTTATAGCTTAATTCAAACATTTCTGAAAAATAATATACTATTCTTGTTTGGGAGACAACATTTTCATTGAAATAAGAATTCTTGTCAAAGTTTTTTATATTTTCCAGTATTTTGGTGGGTCTTCAGACACAACTTTTCTCGGATAAAAATGCATCAGAATCCTTTAGAACTAAGGGTAAAAAAAATCCTGCCAACAGTAAGGAACATTTTTTCTGTTATTTCAAAATTTCCTGTAAGGCGTCCATAACTGAGAGCATGATATTATTTTCAATTTTTACTCCTACCCCATCCATTTAACAATTTTTTTAAACAAAAAAATCCTCAGAATTGACCCCTCCCTCTCCCCTAAATACGTGACGTCAGAGACTATCTAGAATATCTAGTCTAGATTCTAGATGATGAGAAAAAAATGCTTTGTTTTTAATATCCTTTTTTTATTCTTTATACTTTTAAACACTCTGACTATACTAGCCAGCACCTGATTAGGACCCGAAAACACTAACAAGACTAGATCATGAAGAGAAAATTCATTTTTTAGAGTTCATTTTTCATTTTTGATACTTTTGAACACCCTGGCTCTTTTTGGATATGTGCAAAAAATATTTGGATGACACTTGGAAAATTTGTTTGTATGTCGAGTTAGCCAGCACCCGATTAGGGCCCCAAAAGACTGACCAACTAGATTATGAGGACATTTTTTTTAATGTTCATTTTTCGACATTGGTATATACTTTAAAACACCCTAACTATTTTTGAAAATGTGCAAAAATATATTTCAGTTAAAAAAGTAGAAAAATGTTTGTTAATGACGGGCTAGCCTGCACCCGTTTAGGGCCCAAAAAGGCTGTCTAGATTACGCGGTCTAGAAAAAACCCTAACTGGACGCAAGACTACCCCAGTAATTTTCTACAGGGACTTTTTTTATTGAAAAAAATTGTTTGTACCCCATCAAAGAAAAAAAGTAACCAGAAATTCTCGATTTTCTTTAAAAAATTATAATTAGAGGATAAGAGAATAATTCTTAATTGTACAAAAAATTCAGACCTTAAAGGATTAAATTGATTAACAAATAAATCAGAGAATGAATGATAAATATTGTTATAACTCTTCATGTCTCTCTAGGCTGATGTAGTCGTAAAATTAAACAAGTAGTAAAACTAGACAGAGCCAAAATTGCACCACGCTAGCATTAAAGACGGCAATTAATTTGGATTTACTGTGGGAAAATCTTCTATTACAGTGTCCACTGTCCAAACTCCCGTTCAAAAATCTACATGAGGGCCTAACGGGGCATGGGCCAGTTTTCCATATTTCTAGTGTGTCCCTATGAGGAAAAATGTGGAAAACTTATCAAGTCCATATCAATACCCCATGTCTAGAGGCAGTTTAGATATATCTAGTCAGTTGATCGACACTTAGAAATTGTTATACTATCGAGAACTGGTTAGCACCAGATCTGGGCCAAACTAGGCTGCCAAGGTGATGACGAAAATACTTTTTTTGATAGATAGTGTTAATTTCTTCTTTTGTATCATTTTGGGCACCCAGTCAATTTTTCAGAACTTTGAAATGTTAATCATATGGAAAGCTGATTATGGCCTGATTTAGGCCAGATTGGTGACGTCAGAGGGAGAACAAGTGTGACGTCAGAGGTGAATAATAAAAATAATACATCTCTGACCTCACATTTTGGGCAATCAGTTAATCGCTTTGACAGATTGGACCTAATCGAAGCGATAAGTTACCATAAATTACTGATAAGTAATTTATAAATTTACTACTGCTTGCTCGCCAATGACTCGCACTGAAAAAATTACACTTGTCGAAAAAGTTCCTCTTTTCCCCCTTGGCACATAATATATGATTATCGACTGTGTCATGAGAATAAGAGACAGAATCATAAATTGATGATCCCATCAATCTCCTTGAACCCTCTTTAACCAAACCCTCAAGTCAGGGAGGGCGTCCCTTGGGCTTAAACGACTCGGCTATACAAGTCGCTAGCGCAGCGTGATCGAGGGATTATTTATTGTTATTAGACATCGGGATAAGAAAAATGCGTCCCTCCAAGAGAGTCTACTACCTACATCGTCGCCTATCGGCTATCCTCACGAGGTCGTCACGTGGACCCCGACGCGATAAGGGTCAAGCTTTACGATGGGATTAAACTCGATACAAGTCGGGGTCCCGGCGCTGATCTTCGACTCGAGGGTTAAACGTTACGGTAGAAGGGCGAGAGGTGAGGGAGGAGATAAGATTCTGGCATACCGAGTTTGGACGACAGCCTCTTCCCAGCCAATTAAAGTGTTCCCACGGGATCGCACCGTGGGAGAGACTCCGGGAACGCGAGAAATCGAAACCCCGACGAGCCAGGACCCCATGTTGGCCCAAGAAGTGGTCCGAGCCGATGAGCCACGGCTGGGCCATGGCCAACGGTCGGCTACTTATTTTCCCACGGGCAAGGCCGGGCTCTAGGCCGACTAGACGGAAAGGATGGAAAGAAGGCTCGAATGAGAAGTCTGCACAACCCGCGTGAGAACCGCGCGAGGGCGCGTGGGAAAACCGCGAAGGCGCATGGCGCTTCGTGGATCAGGAGTTCACAACCGTTGAGGAGGTTCCAGCCGAGCTCGCGTTTCGTCACTCTGAGGCTCAACCACCCCCTATGTACTCCGCCTCCAATGGTCCCTCGAAAACCATGGCCAAGTCCGATCTACGCAAGACAACTGGGTTAAATTGGTTTCAACTGGTTTCAATTTCCAGAGTGGTCCACCCTGCTTGACTGGGAAACTGGAAAATGAACGGGAGTTTTTCATAGAGTTAATAGAAAAATAATTTTTAGCGATGATTTAAATGGCGAAAGTATTATTATTATTATTTATACATCGATGGTTCAGACTGGTACCATCAGTCCTTTTTCAAGACTGTAGGGAACAATCATATGAGATTAGACGTGGTATTTTCCATAGATACACCCAGAAAAATATTTGCCTGAAATTAAATCAATCCTTTATCATTTTTTTTTTATTTCAACATGAAAATCTTTTCAAATGAAAGAAAAATTTATTTGACTTGAGGCCATGTAATATTTACCAGACTTAACAAAATTAAAAAAATCCACTATACAAATGTTCCTTAGTGTTTTTTTATTTAATTTCCCAAATTTTCAACCTGATATCGATTACTTATAGGAACCGGGTAAACTGGACATGCCAATATATACTTTTCTTTGATTTAAAGACATTTTTTTTCAATAAAAATAAACAAAATATTGTTCATGGACCAATAAATAATCATTTGGCAACGTTAAGCTGCACAGGTTATATACCTCAATTTTCAACCATCGGTTGTCTAAGACTCTACAGTTTTAAATCAACTTTTAATGATTTCGATTTGAAATTATTTTGAGTTTGAAAAGTTTAATGTTCTACTTTTTAACATATGAAATCAGTCAGTTTACAATGCGTTATTCTAAAATCTTGTACGTTTCAAAATGTTTGTCTTTAAGTCACTTAATTATCAATCGTTCAATTTCAATTAAAATTTTTAAAATGTATAAATACATTTTTGAATGAAATTAAAAGCATTTGAAATTAATTAGTTGGCTTTGCCAACAAAAAAGTCGGCCAAATATTCCCTGATGGAAATGTATTTTCATTATAATTAAAATACGATAACGTAAATTTTTTTCTTTTCAATTTGTACAAGTTTGTAATTCTTTATAAAATTTGATAAAAGTTTCAAAATTTTAATAAAACCCAAGGGGTGAACCACTCGGATTTTTGGACAATGATTGCAAAGTTGCAAGATTCAATCGGATTGCAAAAGATTGCATGAGGTTGCAAATGATTCCATGGATTATAGGAAATTCATTAGAGAAAATCATTATATGGAGAATAACTATACGATAATCAGCATTGGAATAAATAATACAAAAATATTGACGGAAATAATATAAAAAGTAGAGAAACTACGAAATAACGATTTATTTTATACCACTGATAATCTCATATGGAACTACACAAAAATAGCGATTCTGCGCAAATAAACTTTACACAGCAGAAAACTGTGAATTCCCTTAATATCTTTAAAATATCTTAAAATCTAATTGAAATCCACGTGGAAAATCATTGTAATCTGTTAAAATCAATTGAAAATTGTAAAATCCCACAAATCTTCAAAATAATTAGAGGTCCTATAAATCTTAATGTTCTTTCCTTGACCCATGTGGAAATCGGCTCAACTTAGCTCAACTTATAATTGGGCCCCAATTGGGCCGCAACTGGGCAGCCCAATTAACAAAATGTGAAATTAATTCAGAAATTATTTTAATTAAATGATTACGTGGATGCAATCCCACCCAAATCCTGAAACTTTTCCAATTATTCCGAATTTTTAATTATCAAAACTTATGTCAATA
>JAABKJ010007806.1:0-11601 GCA_011634705.1 Andricus grossulariae
TCGGTGGCTTTGTCATAGGCCCTTCAGTTCTATTCCAAAGGAATAGAAACCGAAACCGAATATATATATATATATATGTAGTTTGCCATGATGACAACCGCGAGATTTCACCGGGAGCCGGTACCATTCTACAAAATAGCACCCGCTCTCGGCAAAATTGCACTAACGTTTCAGCAGTAACCACGTCTCTTGACCGTAAGATAGGTGGTAACAGTCTGCGATGGACTCAATTCGACTATCCGAAAAAAGTGTCGTGTACCCTGAGGACACGGAGCGACCCAAGTATGACCGCCTTCTGCACCTTTCTCGTAAGTGTCTTAGCATTTAGTTGAAACGAAGGGATGCTTTTCAGGCTATTACCCCGAGAAAGCTTGGCCCTTCCAAGAGAAAGTCTTCATAGCTCTCTTTCTTTTTGTTCTCCTTGGCTGTGATGTTCTTGTCGGCTGGTGGCGAAAACGAAGTAAAGGAGAAATATTTCAGGCTTCAAGTGCGCGACAGAAAGAATTATCGACAATATGCGGTTCCACTATATGCGTCACTTCTCATTTTCGACATTTTACTCTATTTCCCTACGAGCGTTTGGCAGAATGGTTTCAGGGCTAATGCCGTAAGAGTGACAGAGATAGTAATAAAGCACTCATAGTGTCGCAATGTGCCGTTGGATGAACATCGTTTCCGCATGAGTTGGACAACTAGATGGTATGTGTCCTACGTGCTCGGGGTGTGCATGACACGCTCTGCAGCTATCATAGGAAATGTCTTGCTTCAAATGTGGCGTCGGTGTGCTAAAGTTGAAATGACACCATCGTGACACGCCAAACTAAAACCCTCCGTGCCCGACTTCAATCCGTGTGATTTAAGGAAAGCAAACTTTAGCTCATACGATATCGACTGATCCTTCACATTTCTGTGGGAGATGCCGGACATCCTCTTGTCGAGGAGCTGTTCGCGGAAGTTTTTCTACTGTGCTTTCTTGATTAGGTGCTTCAGGAGTGAGTACTCGAGATGGATAATGTTTAATACATTTTGCTCACCCCTGATATTGAAGTCATGACTAAGTGTTGCAGCAGTCTTCTCCGCTGATTTGTACAGAAAAGATCCTTTGCCTTATCCTATAAGACGTTTGTATTTGCATCGCAGTGCATTCGTTATCGATGATACGTCCTGAATGCGGCTTTGTGGCATGCCCACGTATGTGTAGGTTTCTCCAGCGCCAAGGTGTCGTATAGCGCTTCTATGCACGAGAGCAGGGTCTTCGGGGATGCTTTTATGTTTTTCTCGCTTCAAATTAACCTTGGTGCATTTTTCTTACCTAAATGCCATTCCAATCCCTTAAGTGTACTCTTTGACAATATTCAGAGCTAGATATAGTTGCTCTTTAATTTTAGCTTAGATCTTGAGATCATCCATGCAAAATACATGATTAACCTTATGCATTCGATTCTCCGTTTTGCCGCTGAAGTACCCTTGTGAATGGCGAAGTGCAAGAGATAGTGGCAATAATATGAGGCAAAAGAGGAGAGGACTCATGTTGTCAGCCTGAAAGTCACCTCTCTGAAAGGTGATGTGGTTAGTTGTCACACGATGTTTTCCAGCTGAGATAGTAAATCTGGTTTTCCGAACCGCCATCAATCTCTCTATTCCTTCAATTCTTACCGAGCAAGTAACGTCAAACGCAAAGAAAATTAAAGAAATTGTTCGCGAATGGAATGATACGGGAATAGTTACCGAGACTGATACCCCTCATGCTAGTTTGGTACTATTAGTAAAAAAATCCGAAGAATCTAGACTCGTAGTAGACTTTTGTAAGTTAAATACTCCAACAGAAAGAATGAATTTTGCTTTGCCCGATCTCGACGATCATCATTACTCCGCATGAAACTGGAGAATTCACTAGGACTGTTTTTGATTAATGAACGCACCATTTTACTTTTGCAAATTAATGTCTAAAGTTATAGCACCTTATCGCGATCATGGTGTTTTCTTCTATCTGTACAGTATTCTTATCCCAGGTAAAGATTGGTCGGATTTGAAACAAAAATTAATTCTACCACTAAGTTTCCTAGGACTAGTGGGGTTCTTTCGCAGATATATTCCTCATTTCACATAGATTACAGAATTCTTAATTAAGCTACTCCGCGCTAATTAACCATTTCTTTGAGACGAAAACGAAAAGGCAGCGTTTAACGAAATCAAACATAAAATAGCATCCGAGCCAATACTTGCCGTTTTTCATCCGAAAGAGAAACTGAATTACACACGAATGCGTGTTCTAAAGGATTAGCAGCAATGCTGCTCCAACGAGACGATAAAGGAATGTTACGTATGGCTCACGCGATCAACCGTCGCAGAAGCGAGGCAGAACGTAACAAACACTCCATGATGCCCTGTGTGGCATTGACGCAAAATGCGTCAATCTTATTTTTTTCTATTTTACTTACTTGGCTTTCACATACAAGTCTTACACGGGGGTTTATGGGGTCGCTGAATGCGAATCTAAAGTCAAAATTCAAAAATTCAAAATAGCGGATCCAACATGGCGGACGAAAATACAAAAAACGGCTCAATTTGGATAAATCTCGGTACTTGAGGGTTTTTGGGGTCGCTGAATCCGAATCTAAAGTCAAAATTTTAAAATTCGAAATGAGAGATCCAATATGTCGAAAGAAAATACAAAAAAAACTGCTCGATTTTGATAAAACTCGGTACTTACGGTTTTTGGGTTAACTTAATTTGAATATGAAGTCGAAATTGGAAAATTTAAATTGGTGGACAAAAATACGAAAAACAGCTCGATTTCTATCAATCTGGGTAATTCTATGTTATTTAGGTCGCCAATTACGAATCTGTAATAAAAATTGGAAAATTCAAGATGGACAGACTAAACCATACAACCTAGATCCTACTGTTCGCTTCGTACAGTTTACTAAACGGAGTAATGGGATCTACTACTGGAGAAAACTGGAAAGAAATGGAAGGGTATATGTTACTATACGCTACTAAATATGGACAGACTAAGCCATAGAAAGTAGATCCTACTGTTGACTTCGTAGAATTTACCAAACGGTGTAGTATATGCTACTGTTGGCTTCGTAAAATTTACTAAATGGTGTAGTAGATCCTACAACTCAGTTAAGTAAATTCTATGAAGCCAACAGTAGGACCTACTTTGTATGGTTTAGTTCGTCCATTTTGAATTTTCCAATTTTTAATTCAGATTTGTAATTATCGACCTAAATAACATATAAGTACCCAGATTCATCTAAATCGAGCAGCTTTTTGTATTTTTGTACGCCATATTGGATTCGTCATTTTAAATTTTCGAATTTTGATTTCAGATTCGGGTTCAGCGACCCCAGAAACCTGCAAGTACCAAGATTTATCTAAATCGAGCCTTTTTTGTATTTTCTTCCGCCATATTGGATCGGCTATTTCGAATTTATGAATTTGGATTTCAGATTCGGATTTAGCGGCCCCAAAAATCCAGGGATACAAATTTTCAGGATAACAAATCTTCCTGCCATTTTGGGCACTTTTTGTCGAATTCTTTCTGCCAACGAAGGGGTTAATAAATATTAGTTTCCAAATTGTTACTGATTGTGCAGCTCTTCTTAGCGAATTTACTTTCGACATAAAATACAAACCGGAAGTACAACAACAATCAATATAGCAACATATATCTAAAGCGTAAACAAGAAATCTTCTAGAAGCCCTTAAACGAAGGAACGAAGGCCGAATTAGCCGAAATAGAAGCGTTTACATCAGACAGAACTGCAGCTTCTGATGTGTGACTTTCTCATTTTTATAGTTTGATATTATACTAAAATTACTACTAAATAATCAAAGACTGGATTTAAAACGTTGTCACATGTTGTATTATTTTTAAATTTTTCATTCCCTATAATTTGAGAATAACTTCGTTTCGTTCATGAAGGTATAACTTTTGATAAAAGTATATGGAAATGTTATCATCATATTAATTACTAATAAATACATAAACAAGCGAATGAATATTTAATAAACAATAATAATTTAAAATTAAAGTAAACTGAGTGTGCCGCGGAATGTGTCACTTGTTCGCCTATGTTCGCTCCTTATATTCGCGCCGAAAGTTCGACAAGACGTGGCATGTATAAATACCGAACATTCACCTAGACTAGACCTATCCACACTACTCGGCATTCGGCAAACTTTTTCTCGCCATTTGCTGAGTACCAAATGTCTGGATCCATCTTTAATGTAGAATTTGAACACTTGAGCGGTTTCATTATTGCAACCAATTGCACTTTAATATTATTATTTCTATTCTGATTTCTTTTCAAATTTCTCTGGCTCTCATTTTTTTCAACTTGGATATAATCTAATTGATAGAAAGCTGGACTGATTTCATGAAAATTCGAAAAATCTATTGTAACGATTGTCTTGTTTTTGTGGGACTTGAAGCCAGAAATAGCGCTGCAAGTGGGTCTGAACTGGTACTCAAATTTATTAATATAATTACCTTCTTCATTGGCGCAGGCACGCCCTCGATGTCGCTAGACGGAATAAAACTCTTAAATTATGACCTGAAATATTCCTAGCTGCATCCCGTAATAAGTCGCTTTATCTATATTAAATTTAAAAATGTCTCCTATCGCGAACTCTGCCTTTTTACACAACTTCAGACTCTTTCCACACTCGCCTTACTATTAAAAAACGTCGAGTCATACCAAAGCTTCTTGCCCTTAAAGCTCTCACACGGTTTACGAACCATTCCCGCTCCCGATGCCGTTGCCGTACTAGCAGAGATAAGCCTCTCATTTACCGTGTTGACATACTCCATGTTTAATACGTATGAGTCTGAGAGAGCCATTCTATCAAGGAAGCCCCTTCCTAGACTCCTTCCATATCATTTTCCCACACATACTTGTACGCTTTGTCTTGGTAGCTCCCATGGCCGTTCCTTCGTCGAAAGATAACAGTTCTACACGGAGTGGGCGGTGGTCTGAACGTGTAACAATTGGACTAATTCTTAAATTCCTTCTTATTCCTATGAAAGGGAGAGCGCGTGATGCGAGATTGATGGTACTACCACTCGAGGTGGACAGGCGAGTGCGGCTAGCCGCACAATCGCCACCGAATCTGCCATTAAGGAAAACAAACCCATATGCTGCTAAGCCTTCGACCAAAGCAGATCCCCCCAGCGGAAACGCCTCCTCAGATACCTGATTTAAACCACCAATTCGAGCGTTAAAACCCTTTGTCAACATTAAAGGTATAGAGGGGCATACCTCCTCCAACTCCGCGAGAACAGCGTCCAATTTTGACAGATCACTTCTCGATCCATACTAGGCTTCAAGTAAATAACAATACCAGCTGTTCACACGCTAGCGAGACTATGTTTATCGATAAGATAGTATAAGCAAGCCCTCACTCAGTCACCCTCCACTTTTTAAGCAACAAAAGCACAAAGAATAGGTCACAGCCATGACAGCCAATCAGGCATCTACAGAATCAGACTCTGCGCCATATTTCAACCCGCGATATTTAATGAAGCATAGTTTGTAGTAGCATAATCCGAGTAACGAGTCACAGTCATGATCTATGAGCGTAGTGGCTGCCACGCCGTCCTCGAGTGTTGGTAGAGCTCGTCTAGCGTACATTAAAAGCGACATTTAGTGCCATAATGATGAATAATTGTTCATCTGTCGACCTTCGGACATGGACATCATGGATCGGATGGTCCTAAACTAAAAAATATTAAAGGCACCGAGAGTTGGGCATAATCCCTGAGTGTGACGCCAAACAGTCTTCGAGAGTCGGTAGACTCTTTGTCATTGAAATTTGTCATATAGAATATCTAAACCTACAAAATATCTCGAAATGAAATAAATGCGCCGAGACCATTTTACAACGTATTTGGTGCGGGGTCTTTTACCAGAAATTTCTGACAATTTTCGGATTTCTTCCGAAAATCTTTTGATACCATACATTTACGGAAATTTTCTTTCTATTGTTTCTCAAATCGAAAATTCGTTGTATTTTTAACCAAAAATGTCATGTGCAACAGGGTACAGAAATTAGGGAGTTCTAACTCATGTGAAGTTCACAGTACTTGTCATCGAAATGTCACAAAGAACCAAAAATGCACGTTCCGAAACAAGTACCTCAGACTCCTAAAAATTGATCAAATTGCAAATTTCACAAGGAAATTTGTTTATAACAATGATAAATATATTTTATATCGTGTTTTATGCTTAAATATTACTTGGAAGTGAATTAGAGACAAAAATCACTAAATATATATCGAAAATCATTCAAAAATCCGCACTATTGACTATAACAATAAATTTGTTAATAAGTTACATATTTTTAAGTCAGAGGAGGGGGGTGTAAGGTAGAGGTGCGATGAGTGGCGTAGATCGAGAGTTTGAAGGATATTCTACAGTGGTAAGCAGTAACGTAGAGCGATGGGAACCCATTAGTTGATAACTGATGGGAACGATGGCTGTTTAAAGACAGTTGAACTGTGAACGCAGCAGGCGATACGAAGGAGACGAAAAGCGGAACCAAGTATGACAAAGGCGACAGAAAGAGAAGGCATAAACGTACGAATGTCAGGCAACCATATGCTCCAGGTATGCAGAAACAGTCAATGCACGACTAGAGAGAAGAAATACGATTATAATAAGGCAATCGCGACTGATATGCGGCAATATGCCAATAAAGGAGACGAGGGTGTGTGGTGCACGTCTCCAGAAAAGGAGAATTGGTGGACAACTAGAAATGAGATTTTCATGATGGACAGAGCAGATAAACTTGTTCGGAATTTCAAAGTAAAAGTTTAAGATAAAATATGGAAGAGAAAAGAAAGAGACAAGGTCAACCCCGTCGGTAAATTCAATTCTTAACAAAGAAATATATTTTTGTGGTCCAGAAAACATTGCATGGATAAGTAATTTCATAGAAATATTTGTTTAGTTCATAAATAGAGAAAAAATCTGTTGTCGAGATTTTTCGTCAAGTTCATATATCTTTTTACAATTTTATATCGTTTTTTAACGATTTACCATTACTAGATTTAACAAAAAACAATTTGATGGCTAGGATTCAATAGGATTCACTATTTCTGTGCTAAAAAAAATATTCCTACGAAATTGTCTATTTCCCATGATCGATTAAACGCTTCTAATTTTCTAGAGTAATAAGGACATAATAGTATATTATGACTCAAGGCCAGAAGGTTGGATTTCCGGGCGTGTGTGATATGAAGGCCGAGGCGAAGCCGATGCCTCGTATCACGCATACCAGGGCATCCAATATTTCTGGCCGTGTGTCGTATACTATTTTTCTTCATCTCCAGCCGAAATTACGTTAAATCATTAATGTTTTATTAATAAAATGCGTTGTCGGCTGCTAGCTCAGATGATTTTTCTTTTGTCGCCTGCATCAGCATGCGCTGAGGCCACCTCGCGTAGCGCCGCTGTCGCACCGCTGCTACGTCAGCGAGCCATAAAAATCTCGCAGCCAATCAGAGATCGCGTTAACTCTATCAGGCCGCAAAAGCCACTGTTCCCGGACAGAAATGCAGCCGGGAAGAAGTACTTTCGGCTAGGGGACGAAGAAAAATAACTTTCTTATAATATTAAGGCTTCTTTTTATAATAAAAATTCGAAACTAGAAATTTGAATGGCAGCAGTCAAAAATTAAGATTTTAAATTGGAAAATCGAACTAATTTGATAGAAGGTTACCGGGCAGGAATGTGTTACGTCTTCTCTACCTTCATCTGAAGATCGACTGCTCGTCAGAAATGCTTTTTGAACACACCTGCCTTAGTCCAGACGTCAAGACGGAAAAAAACTTGCATTTTGTGATGAAAGCATGAAACACTGCATAAAGTACAAAAAACGTTGGATTAAAACGTATTCAAAATTATTGCACTTTGAATGCGAAATTGTTGCAAAGCAGATTTCGCATCATCTCGCGAATGCGATTCAATACTTTGCAATAGGAAATTTTCTGCGTCGCATTCAATCGCTTTCAATCACATTGATACAATACTTTTTAATCTGACGTTTTTTGCAACTTCGGTGTTTTAGGGCATAATAGAATTTTATTTAGGGTTCTAACCAGATCAGGCTTCCATGCGGGGGCCTCATATTACAACTTGTTATAAAGAAATGAGTAAATATCAACTTCACGCTAAAAATAACTAAACCAATGGATTCTATGTGAAGAATTACTACACAAGTATATGTTACATCATCACTTTCTTTCCCCAATTAGTTAAAAACAAAATAATAAACAATTAATTTATGCCTATATTCGCTTCAGTCCATAGTTTAACCAATAGGCATATAAAAAAATAACCACTCGATTTCTAGCAGTGCTACCAGCAATGATTTTTGGCACAAGATGTCAGTTGCAAAATTTTGTATTGGAAATTTTTCACAAACAAGAAAGTGACAACAATTTTCTGTTTACCATATCTCGAAAAGTAAAAGAGCTATGGTCATATAAGTAAGTTATTCAGTATTCGATTTAAAATAACATATAGACATATAAATATGCAATCTCAAACTAAAGAGTATCTTAAACACTATCCACTGATTTAATAACTGAAAAATAACACAGAAAAAACAGAAGTGAATTTTGATGAAAACATGACACATGATAACCATACCCAATGTGGTGGGCGAATATTCCCACGTGAAAGCCATTTTTGTTGCAGGTAAAGATAACTCTGAAATCGGGGTAAAGATAACACTTCGTTTATTCTGTTAACTATATCCTAGTAAAATGCTAAAATGAGTTCAAAAACTGCCTTTTTTACTTTTTTAATAAACAGCATTCGTTGTAAAGGAGATTTTGATAGTTTTCGGATCTCTTCGAGTAAAATCTCTCCCTACCGGAATTCTAGGACAATTTTATGGTCGTCGCCTTGTCTAGGGTTTGTCTAGAGTTCATTTAGTTGTGTCTAGTAAGTTTTACCTACGACCCTTTTGAGTCTGGCATTCGTCTAGTATCATCTAGAAAGGGGTCAATTCTAGATGATGTGCTCCTAGACAATTTCGATAAATCTGTCTCTGAGTGAGATTTTCTTATTTTGTTGAAAAACGGATCATTAATGATCCATGTTACCATAAACTAACGATGCTTGGGAAAAAAGCGTAAGGATTTATCGAAAGTTATGGTTAACCAAACAAAAGATGTTCCATGTAGAGACATCAAGAAACTAACGAAATATCTTTGAGAACGAATGCTCTTTGTTTAGAAAATGTAAAGAAGGCAGTTTTGAGACTCATTTTAACATTTTACTATGATATAGTTCACAGAAAAAACGAAGTTTAATCATTATCCCGATTTTAGTGTAGTCTTTACCTGCAACAAAAAATACTTTCACGTGGTAAGATTTACCTAGCACATTGGGTATGGTTACCATGTCAACTTTATTGTATCTTTCTTTGTTTCGATACAAAAAAAAATCAACTTTACATATTTGAAAATTATGCGCAACGAAAATTAACTCCGTTTTTTCTGTGTTATTTTTCAGTTATCAGATCATTGTTCAATGTGATACTTTAACCACATAATCTAAAGGCAATTTTACTGGAGGGTACATAGCGATTCTTTCGAAAAATATTCTTATTGTTCTTTTTTATTGCAATTGAAAATTGAGTGTTGTTTTTCGCCTGCAAAATGCAACGCGCTTGGTAACAATGTATGCCAGGCTGTAGACACCCCGTCTAGTTTCAAGTCGCATAAAATCTGAAATTAGCGCGTCTTCTTCGCTTATAGTAATGTATAATATAATAATATAATATAATACAATAATGAAAATAAATAATAATAAAACATAATAACTTTTCGAAAATATATATAGTATAATATACATACGTTTATAAAAAAAATGTGCTTTTATAAGGCTGTATCGGTCAGAAGCTATAACCTGAAAATTTAATTGCTTTATTTTACTCCATAAATACTAGTAATACATGTTTTTTAAGTACCAAGTGGTATTCTTTTTTTAACTAGAAGTGTGTATGAGGGGGCGAAGCAGTTTACTTAAATAGTTTTTGCGTAATATTAAACTTTGTAATTTTCACGTTATTTGAGGTTATCATTCGAAAAATTTCATCAACGCAAAAATTCGAATATTAAACAGATATTCACCGTTTTTCACAGATATTATTCCGCCCCCCCCCCACCTTTCTGAAATAGCGATATCAAAAACAGTGCTATGCGTCAACACCGGGAAGGGTAAACTGAAGGCGAGTAAGTGCTGCCCCTACTATGAAAACGAGGCAATTCTATGAAGCTTGCCAGATGCATTTTTCACATTATCCCATTCATCACTGACTGACACGGTATATATTTCGCAATAGATTTAGCGAAAATTATGACACTAGTTGGACTGGATGATTTTTTATTAACAAACGAAAAATGTAGACGATTTCCTGTTAAAATCGCAATTTTTCAACAGCAATTCACGGAGAGAAGTTTTCATTTGAGCGGAAGAATTCTTTCTGCTTTGAAGAAATCTAACCTTCATATAGACAATGTATAAGCCAGCCCTGCTGGAAATAAATGGACAAAGTCTCTATCCGTTTGAATAATTTTCTATCTCTAAGATTGAAATGGAAAGAAACGATGTATCCATCTTTATCCCGTGTCTATCTCTTCGATCCTTTTCTATCTTTCTTCAAATCTACAATAACTTCTATTCTTTTGAATTCCAGTCTTCCTATCCATGTCTATCCGCCACTTATCAACATTTATCCTTTCTTTACACTCCCTATGCCTATCCTAGTGTTTCTATGCAAATGAATCCTCCGCTTATTCACGTCGATCTTTTTCTATCCGTTAGGCAATCAAAAATCGTGTCTATATTTTTCAGTCCTTACCTTGCTATCTAATTGAATCGTTTTCCAGCTCTTCTAAAATCTAAGATACCCCCATCTTCTTGAATCCCAATCTTGCTATCTAAAGGTATTCACAGCTTCTCCACCTCTATCCTTTTGTATCCATTATACAATCCCAAATTTCGCCTATCTTTTTTAACCCCTATATTCCTATCTAATTGAATCCTTTTCTATATTTTTTCAAATATAAGCAAGCCCTAACCTTCTGAATCCTAGTCTTTATATCGATATGAATTCTTCGATTATCCACCTCTGTCCTTTCCTATCCAATAGGAATATAAAATGTTGTTTATCTTTTATAATCCCGACATTCCTATCTAATTGAATCTTTTTCCATCCTTTCCAAATATAAGTTAGCCCTATCCTTTTGAATTCCAGTCTTTCTATCGATATGAATTACCCGCTTATCCACGTCTATCCTATCCAAGTGAATCCATTTCTACCATTTCTTAAATATAAGATAGCCCCATATTCTTGAATCCCAGTCTTTCTATTCAAATGTATCCACAATTTATCCACCTCTATCCTTTTCTATATATTATGCAATACAACATTTTCTCTATATTTTTTAAACCCTATCTTCCTATTTAATCAATTCATTTACTATATTTTCTCAAATATAAGTCAGTCCTAACCTTACGAATCTAAATACTTTAAAAATATAATATATATAGTATAATATATAATAATATATAATAA
>JAABKJ010007807.1:0-11601 GCA_011634705.1 Andricus grossulariae
AAAGTTAAGAAGTCAAATATGCTATTAAACCTTGATCCACCGTAAAAAATTTCAATTAGCCAGAAATTTTCGTTTTTTATTTACATAATATTTGAAAAATTTTCAATTTGAATTGGCAATTTTTTAAAAGATGAAACTGTTGGAATAATTTCATCTTTAAATATCTTTTATTTTTATAACTTCAATTTGTAATTTGAATTTCATGTTTAATATTGAATAAAGTTTAAAATCAAATTCAAAGTCAATTTTCAAAAAATTGGTTGATAAATTAAAAAAATGCATCCTTAATTTTTGATGGTATTTAAAAACCGCGCGCTGTCCTTGAATAATACATATATGGTGCAGCAGCCTTCGTCGATCCAACGGAAATGCCCGACGCGTCATGAGTGTCTTTGCGACTTCTCATCCCGCGGTCACGTCTCGTTTTGCATAATTTCCCATAGGAAAAATACCTTCTCTGATGGGAATGTGTAAATGTCTTAAAACTTTTCTGGATCTTCCTTCAACAGATTTGAAAGTTTTAACTGGAATAATATGCAAATTCTATTTTCGCAATTTTCGGCTCGCACCTAAGCAGCCATTCATTCTATTCATCGAGTTTTCTTACAATAGAAATAGACCATGAAAGGAGGAAATTCCTGAAATTGATTAGGTATAACCAGGTATACGGACTATAGGCAAATATATAGGACGTTCGTACTAGATTCTAGTTGGAACAATGCCTTGCAGGTTTTCCCCTCTTTTAAATGAGGGATTTAAACTTTGAAAGGCCTTAAATAAATATGAGTGGCCTGGCAGTGGGTGCCTTAAATATCTGGGTTATATATCTCTTAAACTTAAGACTATTTTGCTGTTTAATATTTAAGAATTTGCAGTCGTGTATGTTTAATTCAAATATTTAGTACTTATATAACTGTTTCCTTCTATTTTATTTGAATAATTGTATAATTTAATGTAGTATTTTTTTGTATGTATACCTTAGATTTTATTTTCAAACACTATAAATCAGTAAAAATATATATGTATATCAGCTACAGATTGTATTAATTAATAGAATATGTAACTGATATACATATACATATTGTGTGTACTCATCAAATTGGCTTTATCCTGTGCTCATTTCATACACAATTTCGAATTTTTAGAGCATTCAACATTTTAAAGAGAAAAAATTTGAGTTCGGTCACAATTAGAATTAAGAGAACTTAATAAGTCATCAAATAGATGAACTCAAACTTTTGGCCGATAGTGTATTATTATTTTGATTATTTATTAATTATTTATTTTATTACTACTTTATAACTACTTATTAATAACTGTGAATCATAAAAATAATTATATTATAAACATGTAATATGCGCGTGGTAAATAAATAATATTTAACTGCATATTCATTAAATATGTAGTTAACAGTTTATGTTCATGATAACTCCTGTAATAGTAACTTTGGGGGTAAGTCATTTTTAACATTCTCTAACTTCATCAATTACCAACGCGCAACGTCTGAGAAATGCCGAAAACTGCGAAGTAACTCTCGGGACTAGGTCAACCGGCCAAGAGGGCGCTTGTAGCAGCCCGATTTAACAATCTGTGATTGTTCTTTAATGACTACTTAGCCCACTAGAGGTAGCACCTCCTGGACGTTTAAATAGCGCGAACTGTTTGAATATAAATTATTGATGATTTTATGATTATAAAGATTTAATAATCAAATTATTAAATAAATCGAATATAGGTTTTAAAATAGATAAGAAAGAGAAACTTGGTATTAAGGAAAGCGAACCGACTATGTAGCTTAAGGAATTTCAAAACTTATACATTGACTTGATTTGATGTCTTGCACGTGTTTTAAGGAATGTTGTTTATTTCAGGTTTTTTAAAGCTATATGGAGTGTGAGACGAAAATGAGAGAAACGTGGTTTATCTTTAATTTCTCAAAGCAATGAATTAAGCAGAGTTGGTTATGATGATGAAATATAACTTCAAGATCTTGTTTGAAATGAAGGAATTAATAAAGGGTGTACTGTTTAATAACTAGATTGAGCCAGAATATAACTATATATTTATGTATATGGGAAAAGCAAAAAGCTAACGAGTTTATGTTAGAATAATTTATCTGACAAATTGTTAGTGAAAGCTGGTTTGAATTTGCATCACCGCTTGACGCAGGAATCAGGTCATTCTTAAGCTGGTATGGGGGTGCAAATTTAAGTTGATTGGTTGAATGAGTGAGAGTAATTGGAAGTGGGATTGCGCGGGAGATGTATGGATCTCTGCGCGATCCTGGAGCCCGCGAGCACCATCGATCTCAGAGATTAGATTTTGACTAACTCGCGATGGGTAATCTTTGTCCGAAATCTCTCTAATAATTAGGGACTTGTAAATTTTTCTCATCGAGGAAGAATAAACTTATAAAGTACAAGGAAAAGTAATCCGTTTCTTCAATTATTACCCTGATTTCTAAAAATTAATTTGGTAGAAATATTTTATTTTTTATTAAAATTTACTATCAATTTTTTTTCAATTTATAAAAATTAAATAGAACGAGAGCATCAACGTTGGTTTCGTCGAAGTCGTAGAGTGCGGCGGAGAAAGTCATCGCTTCTTTGTGGAAAAAGAACCTGGGTTCTAATTAAAATAGATTTGATTTTCGCGCCAAAATATTCCCGGATCGTTACAGGACATTTTTCTGATGACAGAAGTGGGATTCCACAAACACGTCACGGTGGAATCCAAAAAATAAAAACGGATATAGTTATTTTTGTGTGAAGTTATGGTGAAAATTTTTGTTTATTAAGGAAAACTCTAGTGAGGAAAGTTTAATAGAATTTAAATGGACTAAGTAAAAAAAAACACTTTTGAGCAATTGAAATTGTGAAAAAATTGTGTGGCCTCAGTTTCAAGAATACAGCTCATTTTAAAATTAATTGGAAATTGTTTAATTAAAGATTTATTGAGATTTTAAAATTGGTTGAATGTATAGAGTAATTTTAAGAAAATTGGAACTAGTAAATTTAAATTTATTTTATTAAAATAAAGTCAAAAAATAAGTTAGCATACAGTTAATTAATAATTCAAATTGAAAATTAAAGGCATTTTAGATTGTGAAGTTTGTTTAATTAAATTTAAATGTTTTTATGAATAAATAATAAGTTTAAATAAAAGTTATCTCAGTTTAAAATGAAGCTATGTGAAATAAGTAATTGAAAATAAAATAATTCGAATAAGTAAGTTTTGTCAGTCAAAATCTCAACAGAATTAGTAAAAAAAAAAGGGGACTAAGCTTTTGACCAAAAGAAAACTTTGACAGTTGGTACTGAAATTTTGCATTGATTTAAAAGGACATCGAGGGATTTCCGGGTGAAAATTGGACGTAAGCCAGAGGAAGAAGACGAAGGAACTATTTGGAACTTTTGTAGCGATTTGAAGTCAGCGCGGGAGTCTGGGTGGGAATCGGACGTAGCCCAGAAGAAGATCCGAGGGTGAATGAGGATATCGACCTGTGAAAGAAGGATGTCAAGGATGGAAAAACAAGCCGCGAACGCCCCCTCCAAGGGTTTTGCCGTGGTTTTTGAACCAGGTGACTAGTGACATCGTTAATTTGTCAGGGGTTTGCAGATGGTGGTTGCTGAGACCACCTGAGAGAAGAAAAATGGGATTAGCTGTTTCCGAAGAGGGTAGCTCGCGGAATAAGTAAAATATAATAGAAACAGTGTATTTATGTGAGTGAATTAGTGGTTTAATTGAAAAAAAATTTGAGTAGTGTTAAAATAAGATTTCTTTTAGTTTTGCTAGCCATTTCATCGAGAACTTCTTAAGTTGAGTCGGTTCGCAAATTCAGTTCAATTGTAAGCCAGTCTCGCTTTCTATTTCACGCTAATTAAATATATATATATAATTCGAGAAAAAAGGTCAAATCAGTTGAGAATTTATTTTAAGTAATACAAGGTCGGATAAAAGTGAAGCGAATAGCGCTATGGAGGGTGTCAATGGTCATGTTGACGTCCCTGTTGGTGGCGAGACAGACGGGTCATTAACCGGGTCGAACGTGTCACCCGTTATAAGTGTGTCAACCGCAGGAACACATGCGGGAGAGTCAACTTCTGCAACACCGGGTATTACTGTGACATCGGTCACGACATCCACCCCGGTGAGTTCGAATCATCCCCCGATATTGTCAGGGGAGATGCGGAGCTTGACCCGAGAGGTCCAGGCTATTGACCTCAATCAAACTGTAGTAAGCCCATCGCAGGTGGCCTTGGGAGTAGAGCATACAAATGAATGATGATCCGATTCCATTCAAAGCTGCCCTAGATTCTCTACCAAAGTTTTTTGATGGAAAAAACATCCCTGTTAGTCGATTTATCCGCGATTGCATTTATGCTCGCAATTCCATCTCAATTAGAGATAGACATCATTTGTTTTTAATAATTAGGTCTCAAATCTCAGGAAGCGCATATAATGCATTATTAGATCGGGAAATATATACTCTCGAGGAGTTGTCAAAACACTTGAAGGATATTTTTACAGAGCATAGGAACCTGAGTCAGATAAATTTAATTTCTGCCATTGTGGCTCAAAAGTTCAATGAAACGGTATAAGACTATGACGATAGGGTTAGCGATCGTTTAGAAAATATTATTCAGTTAATTGAAGAAAAGAATGCTGTTGAATAATCGACCCTAATGATTAGATCGGCTAGGGACACTGCTTGCGAAAACTTCATAATGGGATTGGATCCTAAAATGGTTTTGAGGGTAAGAATGGAGAGACCGCGAACTCTTCAAGATGCAATAATGGCTTTAAAGTCAGCCGAATGGGAAGTTAATTATGCAAAAGACCTTTTCAAAAATAGGGAAACTGAAAAAGGTGATAAAAATGAAGGGGTAGCATTAAATAGAGGGAAGTAATATCAGGGTAATATATTTAGACCATATAGAGGAAATGCAAGGGCGTATACAGTCGGAACCGGAAGAGGAAAAATGAATGGGGGATTAAGTACAAATGCACAAGGATTACGGGGTAGGGGCAGAGGGGGTGGAACCGCCAGACGGGGAAGGGAAAGAGGCGGGCAGCAAGGAGCCCCGTCGCAAGTGATCTGTCGTCGTTGTGGCACGCCAGGTCACTTCGAAATAGGTTGTGCTATGCCTGCTCCTCAAACTTCCATAATTTGTCATAAGTGTACCAAGACAGGGCATGTAGCGAGATATTGCCCGAATGTCAGTTTTCATTCCCTCTGTTTTCGATTTCAGCAACCGGGACACTTTGCAAGGGAGTGTACAAAACCATATAGTCAGGAAAAAGGGGGCAAATTTTGAAAATACTGTAAAGCAAATGATCATACAATAAATGAATGTGAAAAATTGGCGAAACCTTAGCGGACCGAATGAACAGAACGGATATGCTACAGCGTATCCTTATAGTATCCACATCGTATCCTCTCCGTATCATGCAAGAAAAACTCATTAAAAAAGGAAGATCAACATTTAACTTGTTAAAATTCGGATTTCACGTGAAATTTTGCGTTAGAAGGTCACAGACAATAATTGCAATAATATATTGCAAAAGTTTTTTTTTGCACCGATAAAAACTTTAAAACAATATAATACCTATCGACAACGTGGGCTGAAGGCGACTTCAAGCGTCCATAATCAAGCATCCATAATCGTTCAAGCAGTACTGCTTGAACGATTATGGATGCGCTTGAGTCGTTGTGGTTCTGTGACGTCACGCTTCGTCCCTAACCTCAAAGAAAAACGGTGAATTGGTAATTTTATGTAAAACATGTATTTTCTCAATGCACTGCAAAAACTCCGAATTCGTACTCAGCGACTTCGAAAACATAGGATATGACCACTTTTCATAGGCACGAATGATGTTTCACCTTAAATCAGGGATTTTCATGTTTTTGAGGTTAGGTACAAAATCTGACGTGATGGAGCCAAAAGGACCCCGAAGTTAGATTCAGCGACCCCGCAATCATATTATAGACATATTCAGACTACAGGGGTAATTTTCTCAATTTTTGTGTGGAACCGTGTTATCGACGGGTTATCTTGTTTGCTCTTCATAGAAAGATAAAAACAAATGCAGAGAAACCAAATAATTACACATCGGATTATATAGTTAAATAATCTATAATTAATCAACAAGTTATTATAAAATTCAGTAATATTAGGCAAGTCGCAAATTTTACAAATATTACGAAAAGTTTCAGAAATATTTTTAAGATTTTGAAAGATTTGAGAAAGATTTCACAAAACCAAGGTTTCAGTTATTTTCCAAAAGTTTTAAATATTTCGCAAAAATTTAAAATAATTAGCACCGATGTAGGATGGATTTAGAAAATTGTACAAAGACTTCACAAATTTTTCGAATATTAGCCAATATCTTGAAAATATTTCGCAAACATTTCGGAAAGATTTCACAAAGATTTTAATGAATTCCCAAACATTTCACGAAGATTTCAGTTATTTTCCAAGGAATAGATTCAACTGATTTCAATGATTTCCAAAACATTTGAAATATTTTGGAAAAATTTAAAATACTTAGCACAGATTTAGGATAGATTCAGAAAATTGTATAAAGACTTCAATGATTTTCCAAATACTTCACCAATTTTTCAAATATTACCCAATATTTTAAAGCAGTTTGTGAAATAATTAAAATGTTTTCGCGCTCTGCAATATATGTCAAATTTCGATAACAAACTTTTTGTGAAGTACTTGGTAATATTTGTGAAGTACTTGGTAATATTTGTAAAATTAATTAAATCATTGAAGTCCTTGTGAAATCTTCAAAAACTTTTCAAAATCTTCGCGAATTATTTGAAATATTTGAAATATTTAAGAAATAATTGAAATCTTTGTGAAATCTTTCGAAAACTATGAAAGTCTTTGTACAATTTTTGAAATCTATCTGCAATTTTTGGGAAATACTCAAAATCTTCGTAAAATCCTTTAAGTCTATTCAAAATCTTTGCGAAATATTTCTTTAAATTTTTTACATCTTTGGGAATCCATTGAAATCTTAGTGCACTCTTGGAAATCTATCTGAAAACTCTGCGAAATATTTGAAATGTTTGTGAAATCTTGGGGAAATCATTTAAATGTGCCACCGGATCAGCTGGAGGAAAGAAATCTGGTACCATGTGAACCTAATATTAGGTCGGAGCGCCGATACGCCGCCGCGCTGAATTTGAATCAGCGGCGGCGCGGTTTTGAAGCATTTTGGCCGGCAGCATCGCGCGGCGGCGCAACCGTCTATAAATTACTAAACTGAATAATCAATTAATGCATTGATCATCAATTGAGTAATTAATTCGTTAGTCCGATGTGTAATTATCTGACTTCCTTGAATCTGCTTTTGTTTTTGGACAAATACCAAACTAAATCACCCCTCGACAATGAATACACACATGGATGCAGGAATTTCCAACGAATTAATCAATTGATTATTAGTATTTATTCACATAATAATAACCTTATTAATCATCGATCCATAATTAATTGAGTAATTGTTCGGTCAATCAATTGATTATTTATTTACTATTACTCAATTGTATAATAATGAATTGATTAATCATCAATTGAGTGAATAATTAATTATTCTGATATGTAATTACACTACTTAACAGTCAAAATGTAGATTTAATGCAACTATTTTTTTCCTATGTATTTTTGCTCGCTAAACTCGAAAATCACATTAAAAAATTTTTTATGGATAGGTTTTCGAGATATAATTTTTTTCCATTTTTTTCGGTGGTGGCTTCATATGTTAGGCCATATATCGAGTTCTAAGTGTCAGATTGGGTCTCAAATTAGAGGTAATAAAATTTCCAACAATCGCTTTGTATATTGTTTTCCAATCTGTTATCGTGTCGGGTTTTCGGGCCGCGTTGCGAACCCGAATCCTGACCTGGCTAAACCCGATCCGAAAAAATAGCGACCCGACCTGTCGGGTTCGTGTTTTTAAAAATTTTACACATCCTTACTCACTACTCTTGAATCCTATTCAAATTAATTATATCAATTTATGTTTATTGATATATTGAAGAAAAATTTATTTATACATTATTATGTGAGAAGTTGTAGGCTCCGGAAGCTACGATCATGGGTGCTTGAAGCAACCAATTCCGATGTAACTGGAACGTGTACGTCATCCACTTCTGCTCTCTCTGTCCTAGAAGGTAAGAAAGAGCGGGAAGTTTACGCGAGACAACATCGTGCAACACTGTTACTTGGAGTCAGGTATCTAGCCGCGGATGAACCTACGCGGCAGATGGGACAGTTGGAGATGAAGGTTTCACCTTTGGATAATTTTCTAGAGCTACTAATCTTTCTGAAATGTTAGGAGGAACAGTGTTGACGGACCAGATCAAGTGATCCCAGAAAAACAGCCTTTTGCAGCGGGTTCGCGATGGAATGAGCCTGACGCTGGCAAGCCGAAATCTTGTTAAGTTGGCTAAGAAATGAAGCTTTCATATTTCTAAGACAGCCGATTTTGACAACTAAAAGATTATTATAATACTATTAAGCCATTTTCCTTCCGGGGTAGGCGTGACTCGCTCGGTGAGGAAAGGAGCAATGTGAGGGAGAAGGTATAGACTTTTTAGATTAATCTAGAAATCTCGTGTTCTTTATCTAAATAACACGTTTGTTCCGCAAAACTGCTCCGACTCAGGTTGCTGAACAATCTCTCTAGCGTTAACCCAAAGTGAAGAGCCTCACAAGGTCGTCATGTGAGGTTCCCCACTCGGGCCCATTAGTATCCCAGGTCTTTTGTTTCAGGCGTCATTTACTTTACTGACACTCTTTTTATAAACCATCTGTCGCAACACTTTTCTGTCCTGGCATACTTCTCTAGCTTTCTTTACGTCCATGCATTTTTTTATGCAAGCTCTCGTGTTTCCATGGCTTCTTATGTCTCTTCAGATTAAGGTCTTATTCACACATTCTAACCATTCTTTCCGCGGTCTGCCTCTTGGCAAACTGCCATTTACTTGACCTTCATACACTTGTTTCGTCAGTCATTCATCTTTCATTCTTTCAACATATCCGAACCATCTTAACTGATTTCTTTCCCATATGTAAACTACTGTCTCTCCTATACCACATTCTTTGAGAATTATCTCGTTTCTGACTTTGTCCATCAGTGTTTTCCCGAATATTGTGCACAGAGGTTTCATGCCAATCGCGTTAATTTTACTCCTATCCTCTTGATGACAGGTCCATGTCTCGCTATCGTATAGCACAGTCGATACAAATATTTAATTATATATCGCCATTTTGGCATTTTTTTATTTGTTGTTTCTACTGATAATGTACCCTGCTCTACCGATAGCCTTCTTACCCTCGTTTATGCGCCTTTCTAGCGACCCATCTATCTTTCCGTCACTAGTTGATAGGCTACCCAGATATACGTAATTATCAACTTATTATATTCTCTTATCATTTAGGAAAATATTGCACATTATTTTCTCACCTTATCTTTCAGAAACCATAATTTTTGTTCTATTTATGTTAATTTTGAGACCCATACTCTTCAGGCTTGTATTCAGTTTGTTCAACATTCTTTTCAAGTCTTCGATTGATTCTGCCATAACAACCTTATCAACCCTGAATAATATCCAACCAGTCATTTAGTTTACTATTTACCCTTACACTGGCTTTGCTACCAGCATATATTGTTTGTATTGCTTGTAGTAGCCTTCCATTGACTCCGTACTCTTTTAGGACTTTCCAAACTTTACTTCTACCCACCTTGCCAAATGCTTTTTCTAGGTGAACAAACGCACAGAAAACATTCTTTCTAATTTTTTTTCTTCTGTTATTTTCGTTACCTTGCGCATAAGTATTTCTGAGTATATTTTTCTTACGGTACTCAATGAGCTTATACCTATGTAATTATTGTAGTTGCTTTTATCTCCCATTCTTTTGTATATTAGTACGATAATCGCTTTTCTACAGTCGTCTGGGACTTCCCCCATCTCGATACATAAATTTATTAATTCGCACAACCTGTGACGTACATACTTGCCGCCGTATTCAAGCATTTCAGCGCTAATACTGTCTACACCAGCAGCCTTACCGTTTTTTGAATTCTGAATTATATCTCTAATCTCAGTGACACAGACTTTCTTAATTGGATTTTCTAATGTATTATGTTCTATGTCGCAGTTCTGGTGCCCCATAGCTTCACCTTCTAATAATTCTCTGAAATAGTCTTTCAAAGCGTCTACTATCCCGTCTGTATCATATAGCATTTCACCTTTCCTGTTTCTGATGCTGAGCAACTTTCCTCTTTTTGTGACTGTTGTCGTTTTCGAGTTTAATTCTCTCCTCGTCGCTAGGACCTGTTCTCTTGCACGATTCTTTCTTTTCTTGTTGGGCTGCCTAAATTTCATCATTTCACAAAGGATCACCAGGCATTCTTCCTACAACCGCAGTACCACATACGTCAATTGTACTTCTAACAATGCCATACCTAAACAAGGTTGATACCGCCCCTACATTTTTATTATCTTTTAATGCCACTGAGGTGGCCTGATCTATGCGTTTCTTAAACTTATTCTGAAAATCTATTCGCACTTTCGGTTCCTGTGAATTTTCAATCTTGATTCGCGTTTGTTCCATTTTTTTTGGTTCTCTTTCTTCTCCATGTCTGACCTAAGTTTATTTTGGAGACTGGAAGGTAATGATCACTATTGCATTCAGAACCCCTCATGCCTCTTGTATCATTTACTAGCTCTCTAAGTCTTTCGTCTGCAATAACGAAGCCAATACACTGTGGCTATTTCCTTTCCGCCAGGTGTACATATGGATCATTTCATGTCTAAACCAAGAATTTGTAATAAATAGGCCCTTTTCTAAGCATAATGTAACTAATCTTTCCCCGTTATAATTTTGTCTTGAATCCCCAAAATTATCTAGCACCCTTTCTGTATCCGCGCCCCGACGTTGGACGCCGACCCATCCGTTCATATCTTCTAGCAGAATGATTCTTTCACCATGATCGCAACTACTTATTGCATCATTTGAAGTGTCCCAGAATTGTACAAATTCCCTCATCTGAATATCTTCAACCGCTCAGGCTTCAATGTGCATGTAGACGGTTATGACTTTGTCGTTACATTCCAGCTTCAGTTTGAATGTCATGACGGTTAGGTCTAACCTAAGATGTGCATATTGTAATACGAACTTCTAATTTTATTTTAAATCACCAATACGCGCTATGGAATATAGGACGATAAAAATGAGGTAAATATTATTGTAAGTAATTTGCTTCATACTATTTGTTTAGATGAAATAGCGGAAAAGTTGTTTTGAAAGGTGCTTAGGTGGGTGGAATCGTGGAAGTTCGGTTCAACACTCCACGACTGTCCAAATGAGCCAAAATTCGGTGTTAAAATTATACATTTTTCCTAGATGTGCACCTATCTACAAGGATGCAAATATGAGACCGAAAGTTCTCATTTTTAGACCATTGACATTTGAGCTACATCAAAGGAGGGTGCCAATGTCAGATAGGATTTTGGGCCCACAACGTCCAGATCTGAAAAGTGTGTAAAGTTGTTATACTTGGTCCGGCAAACAAAAAAGT
>JAABKJ010007808.1:0-11601 GCA_011634705.1 Andricus grossulariae
TCTCTCCCCCCCCCCCCGCGCCCTGGAAAAAGCCTTGTTAAGACCTTTTTCTAAAAAAAGGGGAAAACAGCTACTTAAAATATGGCTTAACGGAGGTGCATTACTCGGCCTGAATTGTTTAATTTATAACAAATGATATGAATTTTCAACCAAATAGTTGAATTTTCAAACAAAAGCATGAATTATCAACTAATTTGATTAATTTTCTACCGAAAAAGATTTTTCAACGGAATACATTAATTCTCAATGAATTAGTTGAATTTTCAACTCAAAAAATTAAATTTTTCAACGAAAAATGAATAGTTCCAGTTGACGAACGAATTTTCAACAATACAGTAAAATTTCGTAGTCAAAAGAGATGAATTCTCCACGAAAAAATGTAATAGTTGATATTTGAACCAAAAAAGAATTTTAATTTTAAATCTAATACAGTAGAATTTAACCAAAAAAGATGAATTTTCAAACAAATTAGTTGAGTTTTCAACAAAAAGTATGAATTTTTAACGAGGACGATTAATTTTCTACCGAAAAAGTCAAATTTTTGACAAAATCCGTGACTTCTTAATTAGATAGTACAATTTCCAACTAAAAAAGATAAAGTTCTAACAAAAAAATGAAATATTTACACTCTGATCAAAAAAATTATTTTTAGACAAAAAATAGAATAAAAAAAATAGTTAAATTTTCGACCAAAAAAGATGAATTTTTAATCCAAAAAGTAGATTTTTCAACAAAGTTGATGAATTTTTACAACAAAAATGATGCTTTTCAAAAAAATCTTTGAATTCTCAACAAAGCAGTTAAATTTATAACAAAATAGTTGAATCGTTACCCACATATGTAGCAAAAATTTCGAACTCAAGAGATGAATTTTCAGCAAAACAATTAACTTTTCGATAAAACAATTAAATTTTCAATAAATTTCTGAAATTTTTAACTCAATAATTAATTTTTAACCTAAAAATATCTAGTTTCTTCCAAAAGAGATGAATTTTCCAACCAGGAAGACGAATTTTGTACAATAAAATTAAATTTTCATCCAGGAAAAATTTTTCAGTCAGGAGAGAAAAAAATTTTTTATCGAAATTCTTGAAGTTTGAAACCAAAAAGGTCATAGAAAACAGTTGAATTTCCAACCAAAAAGTTAATTTTAAACTAAAAATTTGAAAATGAATTTTTAAGAAATTAATTCAGAAGTGAACGAAGTAGTTGAATTTTCAAATAAAAAAAAAATTTCTATTAAAAAAATCCTAATTTACAACAAACTACATACATTTTCAAACAAATAGTTGAATACTGAACTAGTAAAGGTCAATCAATAATTAGATAGTTTAATTTTTAGTTAAAAAATTAATTTTCAACGAAAAAAAATCATTTTTAACTAAAGAGATCGATCTTTAACTAATAAAATGAATTCTCAATGGAGCAGTTCAAATTTCAACCAAGAAATTCAATTTTGATTCAGGAAGGTTAAATTTCTATAGAAAAGACGAATTTTCTACAAAATATTTGAAATTTCCACCAAAATGTTAATTTTCAAATAATAATTTAAAAGTTAATTTTTAACAAAGTGGTTGAACTTTCAATCAAGTAGATGAATTCTCAAATCAAGGAAATTAATTTTCTAGGGAAAAAGAAGAATTTGCAACAGAATGCATAAAATTGTTATTGAAAACGATGCATTTCCAGCAAGTAGTGGAATAGTTAAATTTTCAGTCAAAAAAATCATTTTCTAGTAAAAAAAAGAACGAATTTTCAACAAAATAGTGCAATATTTAATCATCAAAATGAATTTTTAAAGAAGTTGAACTTTAGCCATATGGTTAAATTTTCAACCAAAAGAGATGAATTTTCAATGAACAATTTATTCGTTCAAATTTCAACTGAAAGCAATAAATTTTCAGCTAAAACTGAATTACTTAAATTTTCAGTTAAGAAAATGAATTTTCAACTAAAAAAATTAATTAAAAAAAATGCGTCAAATCTTTAACTGAAAAATAGAATTTTTAACCTATATAGATGAATTCTCAACCAAAAATATAATATGAGACTTTTCAATTGAAAAGAATTAACTTTCAACGAAAAATAGTTGAATTTTCTTTTTGGGTTCTATTAATTCAGTTAGCATCTAAGAGGAAAAACGAGAAAAAGTGAAAGTTTTTTTAAAAGAGGACAAAAAGAGGAATTCCTTAAAAAAAGAGGAAACGAGGGGAATGGACGAAAAAGGTTAAAGTGTGCATTTAGATGCTTTACTTGTAAAATAAAAATCACGAATCTTGATTCATTCAAGCCATTCAAAAAATTGTTATTATTATCATATCTATATCTATATCTATATTATTATTATTATGTATCAGTTTGAGAGTATTATTTTTGGCGTAAAGATTGTAGAGCATTTCTTAGCTGTACAACAGTAATTATCATGATAAGCCAAATTGAGTGAAGGTCGCAGGTTGACGTAACGAAAATATTTGAAAAACATATATATAAACTTGATAATTTTGTTTATTCTACTTGTATGGGGAGTATTCCCGAAAGAAGAATGAGACAACGACTAGTATGTATAAAAGTTTTGGTAGATTGGTACAATATTCATTAAATTTACATTGATTACGAATTGCCTTCATTTAGACGAAAAAATGATAATCCTTATTGCGACTCTGTTCATCGATTTAGCAGTTTTTGCTAATTCTAGTGGTAAGTATATGATAATATAAGTGTGATTGCAAAAAAGCTGACCATTTTAAGTTTCTAGTCATTTTATCAATTTCAAAAAAGTCTGCCTTGACTCAAAGAGATCATTTCTTTGGTGATATGTCTTTAATACAAAGAAAATATTTCTTTGCAACAGATGTGAAAATTGTGAAGTCAAAGAAATTATTTTTTAAGAGCTAAGAGCCCAGTTCCTATAAATCTGTTTTTTACATCCTGAAAAACATTTGATCACTTGAATCAAATCGATTGTTTGAAGTGATAAATAAGCATTTAAAAGCAATTAAGTTGAAGTACAGAATTCCATCAGAATCAGAATTTTGTTGTTGCCTTTATAATATAATAAGTCTTTACCTAGAAACCCAAATTCATTAAAGCAGGACTCATTTGACGCAAAATTTAATCAGCTTTCACATAGTCTGAAAAAAAATTTTATCCTCATTCTGAATGGCGCTAGCTTTCAAAGTTAACGCCATTTCTTGACAGGTCGCGCGCTAACTGGTACAATAGCTTCCGGCAGTAGTGTATTCAGTACGATCATTTCTTTGGATCAATTACATTTTTTTTTATTCAAGATTTTTTTGCTGAATATATATTGAAACTCAACCATTTAAATTTTGTCTTACAAAATCAGGTTCACCGGGAAGATTGCCCCATCAGGTCCACGGCGCGAGTGGGCCAGCCAGTACGTCAGGAAGAAAGTTCGAAGAAGTATCATCCGCTAACAGACACATGGAAGAACGGGACGACTTCACTTTTCTTTGCCATCACGACGAAAATGGTATATTCTATCAGGAAAATGGTTACTATTATCCCGTCAAGCATGGTATTCCTCTTATAGAATGCCGTGGTTATATCATCGGAAGAGCCAGCAATGGTTTGGTTGTTCCAATATTTAATAGTAAACGCAATCGTGTCATGGTGGAAAAAAACAACTATCAACTGCAATGTTTAGTTAACATTGAGAAACCTTGTGACGAATATGCATTCAGGCCTATCCCATCACATTTTCGTGTAGTAAATATTTCAGTACCAGAAGAACCTGAAGTTAATGTTCTACCAAATGAACCTAAAGTAAAGGAATCTTCTGCTTCACCCAAAAAATTTGGGGAAAAACAGTAATCTATAACATAATGTGGTGAAAGAGGTAGCCAATGACTGTATTTCACCAAATCTTAGTGGGCAATCATACACTCATTGGCCTATGCTAATCACTATGTCCTCATGCTACTTTTAATGCTTAACTTACTATATTAATTTAAATTCTTATAAACTTGATTATCCTTCAGTGTATTTTCGAATTTCGTTTGCCTTTTATGGTGTTTGTTACAAATTGTTTAACTGAAAGAATTCATTAAGTGGACAATAATTGTACCGGATACCCTATATTATCTTGAAACCATAAAAATTTGCATAGATCAAGAAAATATTGTATCGTCGCTGTTCGTAATCGATATTATTTTGATTCAGCGTTAATTTTCTTTCCGTGTAGATTATACGAATATATATTATCTAAAATATTCAAATTTAATATTTTTCAGTTCTTTGGATATTTTTAGTGCTCAATGATGTTCATTGTTCACAGATCAATATTGAGGCGGAAAAACTTTTCTTCTTTTTCTTATAATTTTTTGAAATTATTGCATAAGTCTTCCAGTTCAAAATGTTATTTTTTTAAATAATATAACCAATAGCATTTTTACATTACTTTCGCTGCAGAACTCACGCTAGATTTTTTCTGCTTGGTTTTCTATGCACACATTAATTTTCTACCAAATTTCTAAATTTGTATAAGTTCAAGGTCTGATTATTAGAGCAGAATATTTTGGAGTATATCTTTTTATTTTCCATTTTCGTTGGCTTCTTCCAGATATAAACTAGAACAAGTCACTATCATCTCACACTACCTTTTTGTATATTTTTATTATACATTATGACTGTGAAAACTTAACGATTGTAGCAGATTTATAACCAATAAAAAACCTAAATTTATAACATTTTTTTCTTCTCTCCCAAATATCAAGTATTATGATTAGCTGAAGTTAATTGATGTTGACCAGGTAAGAATTTCACTAGCAGATGTTGGATTTTTTCGGTAAACTGGTACATATAGTTTGCTTGTTCCATCGTTTTATCATCTTCCAACCGAATTGAACAATTAGATGATGTTCATTGATGTTGACCAGGTAAGAATTTAATAAGAAAATGTTGGATTTTTTGCTATACTGGTCCATATAGTTTGCTTGTTCCAATCTTGTATCTTCTTCCAACCGTGCTATATGATTGGCTAATGTTAATTGATGTTGACCAGGTAAGGATTTAGTTAGAAGATGTAAGATTTTTGTTGGGATACTGGTCCATGTAATTTTTTATTCTATTGTTGTATCTTCTTCCAACCATGCTATATGACTAGCTAATGTTAATTGTTGTTGACCGTAAGAATGTAATTAGAAGATGTTGAATTTTTTTGGTATACTGGTCCATATACATTTGTTTGTACCATTCCTGTATCTTCCTTCAACCGTGCTGTATAATTAGCTAATGTTAATAAATGTTGACCAGGTGAGAATTTGATTATAAGATGTTGCCTTTTGTTGGTATACTGGTCCTATTTTATTTCATCGTTGTATCTTCTTCTAAATGTCTAGTATGATTAGCTGATGTTAATCGATGTTCACGAGGAGCAATATTGATTTGAAAATTTTGTAATGTGTTCCTTCACTGGACCATTTCTGTTCGATTTTTGTTCCATGGTTTTATCTTCTCCAAATCATACTATATGATTTGCTAATGTTAATTGATGTTGACCAAGTAAGAATTTAATTAGAAGATGTTACATTTTGTTGGTATACTGGTCCATATAATTTCTGTGTTCCATTGTTGTATCTTCTTCCAACCATGCTATATGATTAGCTAATGTTAATTGATGTTAACCAGGTAAGAATTTGATTAGAAGATGTTGGATTTTTTGAGAACCTGGTCCATATAGTTTTTTTTCCATTGTTTTATCTTCTTTCAACCACCCTATATGATTAGCTAATGTGAATTGACACTGACCAGGTAAGAATTTAATTAGTTGATGTTGTATTTTGTTGGTATACTTGCTCATATAGTTTCATTGTTCCATTGTTGTATCTTCTTCCAACTATGCCATGTGATTAGATGATGTTGATTCATGTTAACCAGGTAAGAATTTAATTAGACGATGTTGGATTTCGTCGATATACTGGTCCATATAGTTTATTTAATTGTTGTATCTTCTTCCAATCATACTGTACGATTAGCTAATGTTAATTGATGTTGACGTAAGAATCTAATTAGAAGATGTTTGATTTGTTGGTAAACTTGTCCATATATTTTCTTTGTTGCATTGTTTTATCTTCTTCCAACCATGCTATATGATTATCTAATGTTAATTGATGTTGACCAGGTAAGAATTCTATTAGAAGATGTTAGATTTCATTCGTATACTAGTCCATATAGTTTATTTGTTCCATTGTTGTATGTTTTTTTAATTGTGCTATATGAATAGCTAATGTTATTCGAGGTTGACCGTAGGAATTCAGTTAGAAGATGTTGGATTTTATTGGTATACTGGTCCATATAGTTTGCTTGTTCCATTATTGTATCTTCTTTCAATCGTGCTATATGGATAGTTAATGTAAATGATGTTGGCCAGATAAGAATTCAATTATAAGATGTTTGATTTTGTTGGTAAACTTGTTCAAATAGTTTCTTTGTTGCATTCTTGAATCTTCTTTCAACCGTACTATATGATTAGCTAATGTTAATTGATGTTGACCAAGTAAGAATTCAATTATAAGATAATTGATTTAGTTGGTAAACTTGTCCGCATAGTTTCTTTGTTGCATTCTTGTATCTTTTCTCAACCATGCTATATGATTATCTTATGTTGATTGATGTTGACCAAGTAAGAATTTAATTAGAAGATGTTAGATTTAGTTGGTATACTTGTCTATATAGTTTCTTTGTTGCATTGTTTTATCTTCTTACAACCATGCTATATGATTAACTAATGTTAATTGATGTTGACCAAGTAAGAATTCAATCAGAAGATGTTGGATTTTATTGGTATACTGGTCCATATAGTTTGTTTATTTCATTATTGTATCTTCTTTCAACCGTGCTATATGAATAGCGAATGTTATTTGATGTCGACCAGGTAAGAATTAAATTAGAAGATGTTGGATTTTGTTGGTATACTTGTTTATACAGTTTCATTGTTCCATTGTTATATCTACTTTCAACCATGCTACATGGTTACCTAATGTTAATGGATGTTGACCAGGTAAAAATTTATTTGGAAGATGTTGGATTTTATTGGTATACTGATATATATATAGTTTGATTGTTCCATTGTTGTATGTTTCTTCAACCGTGCTATACGAATAGCTAATCTTAATTGATGTTGACCAAGTAAGAATTTAATTAGAAGGTGTTGGAATTTGTTGATATGCTTATTCATATAGTTTGTTTAAGTGTCGTATCTTCATCGAACCATGCTGTATGGTTAGCTAATGTCAATTGATGTTCACCGTAAGAATCTAATTAGAAGATGTTGGATGTTGTTGGTATACTTGTGCATATAGTGCCTTTGTTCCATTATTGTATTTTCTTCCAACCATGCTATATGATTATCTAATGTTAATTGAGGCTGACCGTAGGAATTTGATTGGAAGATGTTGGATTTTATTGGTATACTGGCCCATATAATTTGTTTGTTCCATTATTGTTTCTTCTTCCAACCGTGCTATATGAATAGCTAATGTTAATTGATGTTGAACAGGTAAGAATTTAATCATGAGATGTTAGATTTTGTTGGTAAACTTGTCCATATAGTTTCTTTGTTGCAATATTTTATCTTCTCCCAACCATGCTATATGATTAGCTAATGTTAATGGATGTTGACCAAGTAAGAATTTAATTAGAAGATGTTGGATTTTGTTGGTATGCTGGTCCATATAGTTTGTTTGTTTAATTGCTGTATCTTCTGCCAACCGTACTGTATGATTAGCTAATGGTAATTGATGTTGACCAGGTAAGCATTTAATTAGAAGATGTTCGACTTTATTGGTATACTGGTCCATGTAGTTTGTTTGTTCTGTTTTTGTATGTTTCTTCAACAGTGCTATATGAATAGCTAATGTTAATTGATGTTGACCAGGTAAGAATTTAATTAGAAGGTGTTGGATTTTGTTGGTATGCTTATTCATATAGTTTGTTTAAGTGTTGTATCTTCTTCCAATCATGCTGTACGATAATCTAATGTTAATTGAGGTTGACCGAAGGAATTTAATTGGAAGATGTTGGATTTTATTGGTATACTGGTCCATATAGTTTGTTTGTTCTGTTTTTGTATGTTTTTTCAACCGTGCTATATTAATAGCGAATGTTATTTGATGTTGACCAGATCAGAATTTAATTAGAATATGTTGGATTTTTTTATAAACTCGTCCATGTAGTTTGTTTGTCCCATTTTTGTTTCTTTCTCCAACCGAATCGTATGATTAACTAATGTTCATTGATGTTGACTGAGTAAGAATTTAATTAGAAGATGTTGGATTGTGTTGGTATGCTGGTCCATATACTTTGTTTGTTTAATTGTTGTATCTTCTGCCAACAGTACTGTATGATTAGCTAATGTTCATTGATGCTTACCAGGTAAGAATTCAATTAGAAGATGTTGGATTTGGTTGATATACTGGTCTATTTAGTTTGTTTGTTGCATTCTTGTATCTTCTTTCCACCGAGTTTCATGATGAGATGATGTTGATTAATGTTGAACAGTTAAGCATTTAATTATAAGATCTTGGATTTTTTTGGTATACTGGTTATAAACGGTTCATAAAAATATCAACAAAAAATAAAAGTACTAACAAGAAATCTATATGGTCGACTGAATATAATGTTAATAGTTTAAACCATTGTTTATTATTGAAGTGTTACTTTTGATTGAAATGAAGCAGAGAAATGTAGTTTCTTGCAAAGTTTTCGAAAAACTTCATCAAATTCTAGTATGCTTTGTATTTTTACCACTTACCGTAATTTCTAAACAATTTACATTTGCTTAAACATCTTTTTCTACAAAAATGTAAATAATTTACACATTTTCTGAGTAGCGTAAACTAATCAGTTGGAATCGACAGTCACAACAATCGATATACTTTGCTTTTCATTATTTGAACAATTTTGTATGATTCCTCTTATTTCGACACTTTCAATAATTATACATAATTTTTTAGATAGTTTTCGTTTGTTCAAACACTGTTTTATATAAAACAAAGCTTTTAATTTTCTGAATGACATGAACTAATTAGTTGACATTAAAAATCTATACGTTTAGGTGTACATTTTTTGTATTTTATCAACAAAATTGTTTAAACAAATGGAAATTATTTTAATACAATTTGTTTGAACAAGTAAAAATAAAGTTGATTTTGGATTCTAACTAATTGCCTTATGTCAATTATAGATGATATAATTTGTTATATTTTGTCTCAGAAATTTGTTCAAACAAATTTAAATTGTTTAAAAATTACGGGTTACTGGGAAAAATACAAGTCGAACTAAAATTATATTAAGTTCGGTGAAAATTTTGAAAAAAACTGCCTTTGTCTTACTAATTTCAGTCGAATATTTCATTTCAATAATGAACAATTGTTTAAACAATTAACAGCATATTGAATTTACCATATAGACATTAATAATATTCAACCAAAAAAAAATTTTCAACAAATTAGTTACATTTTCAACATAAAAGATGAATTTTAAACAAAAGAGTTCACCCAAAAAATTGTTTTTCAACCCGGAAGATGAATTTTCTTAAAATAGAATAGCTAGATTTTCAAACGAGGAGGTGAATCCTAAAAATATATAGATTCTCAATAAACTAATTCAACATTGAACCAAGTAGCTTTTAACCAAATAGCTAAATTTTCAACGAAAAATATGAATTTGCCAAAAAGAAGATTAATTTTTTACCAAAAAACACGAATTTTTAACGAAGTACATGAATTTCCAACAATATGGTTGAATTTTAAATACAAAAAGACAAATTATCGAAACAAAATTTTATTGAATAGCCTAATTTTCTACAAAACTGTTGAATACTCAAACAAACCAGATGAATTTAGACCCAAACAGTTGAATTTTCAATCCAAAAGGATAAATTTTTAACCAAGCAGATTAATTTTTGACCAAAAAAGAAACAAAATTTTGATACAATAAATGAATTTTTAACTAGAAAAGATCAATTTTCCATAAAATATATCAATTTTCAACCAAAAATGTAATAGTTACATTTTTAGTTGAAAAATTAATTCTCACCTAAAAACAAACGAGTTTTTGACAAAATAGTTACATTTTCAACAAAAGAGATGAATTTTCAACTAAAATGATGGATCTAAAAAAAAATTAATTTTCAACCAAAGAGTTCTACCCAAAAGATGATTTTTAATAAAAAAAATTGATTTTCAAGAAATCGAATAGTTGATTTTTTAATGTTTACTAACATCCTAACGATATTTCCACTGACCCCCCCCCCTTACAAACAGTTTTTAGCATGATCCTCCCCCCCCCTTAAAATTAGTAACATAGTTTATGGGCGATTCCTAATGGTATAATAATAAATTAGTTAATGCATAATTTGAAAACTGTTAGAAATTTTCGAAGAATTCCAACACATTCAGGATAGTATTGTAACTGAAATTTACGAAATTGCGTTGCTGAAAACGAAATTCATTATCTTTGATCGTAAATTTATCATATTTTAATTGAGATTTAGGAACGGTATCTGTGAATGATAAATAATTTCCTAAAATTCCTGAATGGTAGCAGAAATATAAGTTATCGTGACCGAAAGAAGTGCGCAGTTAGCAACAGCGCACTCCTTGACTCTCGATCGCGTTCGAAGCGGACAAAACATGGTGGTTGTGGTCATGGGCGGGAATGCACTGCAAAGTTTTTTTTATGACAACGACACAGTAAACCTATTTTTTCTGATATGGAAGACATTTAGGATACTGAAGTAACTGAAATTTACGAAATTAGGTCGCTGAAAACGAAATTCAGCAACTTTAATAGAAAATTTATTATGTTTTTATTAACATTCAGAACCGTTATCTGAAAATTACAAATGATTTCCTATAATTTCTAAATGGTAACGGAAATATAAGTTATCGTGACCGAGAGAAGTGCGCAGTTACCAACTGCGCACTCCTCGACTCTCGATCGCGCTTGAAGCGGACACAGCATGGTGGTTGTGGCCATGGGCGGCAATGCACTGCAAAAGGTTTTTTTTTAAATTATAACAATGCAGGAAACCTATTTTTTCTGATATTGAAAACATTTAGGCGACGGTTTCACAACTCGATTGATGGAGTGTACACTGACTTTAATAGATTTCAGTGATTTCATGTGAATTCAAGTAACTTAACGCCAGTGACTTCGGCGAAGATATACACCTGACTACACCAGTTGTTAAACCCTCGAATTTGGGATAGTAAAGTAACTGATATTTACGAAATTGCGTTGCTCAAAACTAAATTCAGTAACTTCTATAGTAAATTTACTAAATTTTCATGAACATTCAGAAAAGTTATCTGGAAATTGCAAATAATTTCCAAAAATTTCTGAATGGTAACAGAAATATAATTTACCGTGAACGGGAGAAGTGCGGAGTTAGCAACTGCGCACTCCTCGACTCTCGATCACGCTCAAAGCGGAAAAAGCATGGTGGTTGTGGTCATGGGCGGCAAAGGACTGCTAAAGATTTTTTTTAATTATAACGATACAGTTAACCTATTTTTCCTGATGGAAGACATTTAGGATACTGAAGTAACTGAAATGTACGAAATAAGGTCGCTGAAA
>JAABKJ010007809.1:0-11601 GCA_011634705.1 Andricus grossulariae
GTAGCTAAATCCGGTTTAGTTAGGGTAGGTCAGGTCCAAGGACAGCCCCAAAACCGACGTTAAATCCGAGTTCGACTATATTATTGTTCATAACTATCTTCTCCTATGGTAATACAAGACAGTTGCGGTTTTTTCTGAAATTTTACAATTTTGTCCTGTTTGTACTAAGTAGTGATACAATAATTAATGCAATTTAGCAAACATAATTGTTTAAATGATTTTTGATAAAACAAACGTAATTATTTGAACAATTAATTTTAATTGATTGCGAACAAATAATAAATGAACATCAACAAGAATCATTTTTCAAATAATTATTTAAATTATTATTTATTGATATTTATGGAAGGATTGATTTTGTAAATCAGATAATAAAGGAGATAAAGGCAACCATATATTATTTATTTATCTATATCAATTGTTCGAAATTCAAGTGTTTCGTTGAAAAATTTTCTTTATCCTAAATTAATTTTCTCAACTGAAATGTTAACTATTTCATGTTTGATTTTAAATTTATCTTCTACAGTTGAAGCTTCAGCTATTTGTTTGAAATTTCTTGTATTTTGCTGAAACTTTGTCTTTTGTGGTAAAATAATAATCCTGAGTGTTGAAAATTTATCTGTTTGTTTCAAAATTGAACTATTTTGTTGAAAAATTTGTCTTTTTATTGTAGAAAATTATACTTTTGAGTTGAAAATTCAACTAATGGGTTAAACTTTCTTTTTTGTAAGAGATTTATTACTTTATTCAAAAACTTATTCCTTCTCTTAAAAATTTAGCTATGTGTTGATAATTCGTTTTTTTACTGTTGAAAATAAATTTTGTTGACCAAAACTGTATCTACTCCATGTTTGTTAGAATATTGATATTTTTTAGTTGAAAATTCATTTCTTGTATTTTTTAGGTCGAAAATTCAAAAATTTTGGTAGAAAATGCATATTTTCGGGTTGTAAAGTTACCTATTACATTTTGATTGAAACTTAATTTTTTTATCGTCCATTTGTCACTATGGTTGAAGATTTAACTTTTGTGTTGAAAATTCCCTTTTTCTTAATTGAAAACTAATTATTTCAACTGAAAATGTAATTCAAAATAGAATTCCATTTTTTGTTTCAAAATTTATATTTTTATTTATGCAAATGATCTTTTCTAGTAGATAATTTTAATATTTGGTTAAAAATGCACGTATTTTGTTATAAATTCTTGATTTTTGACAGAAAATTAATCTTCTTCGGCAAAAATTCATCTTTCTAATTGAAAACTCAAATACTTGGTTGAATGATTTTGATCCAAATTTATTTGATTGTGCTTGAGAATTCATATCTTTAGTTGAAAATTAGTTTTTTAATCTGCGAATGTAAATATTCTAGTTTTGGTTATAATTTGATATTTTCAGATAAAAATTGGAATTTATAGTGAAAAATTGATGTTTTCAATTAAAAATTTCAATTCAAATGCAACTCTTTGGTTGGAAATAGTTCCATTTTCAACAAAATGATAAAATTTTCAACAAAATAATAACAGAGAAAAAACGAGAAAAAGGGGTGAAAGGTGTATTTTTCTTAAAAAAAGAGAGAACAAAGATTCAATCAGTGAAAAGTGAGCAACTAAAGATTAGTAGAAAATTACTAATACGATCAGTCGAAATATTTTCTAATTCAAAAGTTGGAAAATAATTTCTTGGTAACATGGTATAACATTTTTAACTCTATTGAGACAGTATTATTTTTAAAATATTGCCTACGGGATGCTTGAATAAAGTTAATAAGAACAAGAATGTTTTTGTATCTCAACATAATAATGGGTTAATATTGTATCAATATGAATCAACATTTTAATTAATTATCCACATTCAGTATCATCTTTTGTAAATATTAATTATCTGCCTTGAATAAGCATCAACATAAATATGTATAAAATCGAGTGCCTAAACAAGGTGATTTTAATTGTGCTAGTACTCCTTTTTTCAGATATAAATTATGATTATTTCACGAAAATTCCTCGCTCTTAGTCAGAATCATATTTTTTCGAGAAAATTCAATCTTTATCAACAATGGATCTTTTTATTCCCTGAACGATTCTTTACGATCTAATTATTTACATTCCTGAATACTATTAAATAAAAATGAAACGAATAGAAATATCAGGAATAAATTACAGAATCAAATAAGCTTCTGTTAATCAAAATTGATTAAAATTAAACAAATATTTACCGTCAAACCTAGACTCGAGGCATAAATAATACCAGGTAAAATAGATTATGAGGGTAAATAATTCCCATTTCATCATTTTTCAGGAAGATTACTTGTGATTACGTTATCTCGGTGGATGTGACATAGTCTATTTACAAGTATGACAAAACTAAATTCTACGAAATATTTTAAACATATTTAAAGTTTTTCCTTCCACATTGGACAAAAATGTAATTTTTGATTCAATTTGAATTCACAATAGATTGCTTTATTCCCTGATCTTTTGTGTCTGCAATTTTTTTATGAGAAAATTTGTATTTGGGACGTAGTAAAGTTCTTCTTAACTATCCATTTCACAAATTAAAATTCAACGTAATATAATTACTATCTCATGAATAATCTTCAATTTCATTATAACGAATTATATGTTAAGAATCAATTACCGGAAAAAAATGATATGGATCTGAAAAAATCAACATACCTTCACTGAGTAAAGCATTTTATTATTTTCTCTCGAAAATATGCGAGAAACAAACAAATCTCAAAAACTGAAATTTCTCTGTAAATATTTAAACTGTTATCTTAAATTTGGGATAATTATCTATTTTGAATCAGAATTATAATTCTTCCTTAAAAATTCCTTGTTTCAGATTAGAGTTACAATTTTTGTAAGGAAATTTCCTGTTCCAAATCAGAATTGTCGAAGAAGTCGAAATTGTTTATCTTTTGAGAAATGCATTATTTCAGATCTAAATTATAATTATATTCTAAAAAGTCCCTCATCCAAACCAGAATGATAATTATTTTGAAAAATTCCACGTTTCAAATCCAAATTGTTATTATTTTTGAACGTTTCTTGTTATAACTCACAATTATAATTTTTTAGAATATGCAAGATACGAAAAAATATAAATGAAGAAAAATTTTGCACCCAAAAAAGATCTGCATATTTGTTAATAATCACTTTTTGACAGAAAGCGCAGTTTTTGTTTCATTAGGGAAAAAAGAGATTTAAAAACAAAAAATGGAGAAACGACACAAGCTACAAAAGATATAAGTAGACAAAAGCTGTTCATCAAAAAAAGAGCTACAAATTTGTGTTCAACCATTTTTTTATGGAACGCGTCGTTTTTTGTTTTAATCGCAAAAATAAAATTAAAAAACTTTTGTGGACAAACGACACAAGCTATGGAACAAATTAATAAACAAAAAATACGCAACCAAAAGAGAGCTACTTTTAACCCAGTATTCAAATTTGAAAAAAAATAATATAAATTTAAAAAACAATGTATTTTTAACCGAATAGTTTAACTTTCTACCAAATTGATGAATCTTCAACCAAACCATATTGATTTAGAACCATACGGTTACACTTTTAACCAAAAAGGATAAATTTAAGAAAAAAAAATTAATTTTTGACCAAAAAGACAAGTTTTTAATCACATACGTGAATCTTTAACTAGAAAAGATCAATTTTCAACAACAACAAAAAAACGAATTTTTAACAGAATGGTTACATTTTCAACCCAAGAGATGAATTTACGACTGAAACAATGAATCTCAAAAAATGAGTTTTCAGCAAAAGAGTTCAAGCCAAAAAATGATTTTTTACCCGGAAGATTGATTTTCTAAAAATACAATAGTTGAATTTTCAACCAAGGAGGTGAATCTTAAAAAAATATGAATTTTTAACAAACTACTTAACTTTCCACCTGAAAAAAAATTGCTAGCAAGAAGAATAGTGTTCTACCAAAAAAGGCGAGTTTTCAACAAAATACATTAATTTTCAACAAAATTGTTGAATTGTAACGCCAAAAGAATCTACAAACCGGTTCAGTTTTCAACCCAAAAAATATGATTTTTTAACAAGCAAGTAAATTTTCTACCAAAAAGTTACATTTTCATAAATATAGTTAAATTTTTAACAAAAAACTTGATTTTCATCAAAATAGTTAAATTTTGAGCAAAAAAGTTAATTTTCATAAAATTGGCTTAATTTTCAACAAAATTTTTGAAGCGCAAATCCAGATTAAGTTAGACCCAACAGTTGCATTTTCAACCAAAAAGGATGAACTCTTAACCAAGACTAATGGAAAAAGAGAATTTTTACCTAAATACATAAATCTTCAATTAGAAAAGATCAATTTTCAATAGAAAATATTTTTTCAATAATAAAGTGGAATTGTGATATTGTTAGAAAAAAATTAATTCACAACAAAAAAAAACGTATTTTCAACAAAATAGTTCTACCCAAGAGATGATTTTCTAATGCAGGAGATTTTTTTTAAATAGAGTAGTTAAATTTTTAATCAAGGAGATGAATCTGCAAAAAAAGGAATTTATAACAATATAGTTGAACTTTCAATCAAGCAGCTAAATTTCTGACAACAAAATTTCTTCAACAAAATGTTTGCATTTCCAACAAAATAATAAATTTTGAGACCTAATACTAAAATTTTTAACCAAGCGAGATAAATAATAGATTTGATTAGTGTCAAGTGAACCACTAAAGATTAGTAAAAAATTAATAATTCGATTAGTCGAAGTATTTCCTAATTCAAAAGATGAAAATTAATTGCTTCATAAAAATAAGAATGATTTTGAACTGTATATAATTTTTTTAATAAAGTTATGAAAATCTTAATCTCTATTGAAACAGTAAGAAGGCGATATTAAGTAATTTTTACCGCTGCCTAGTCTGTTTCTATTTTTTAAATATTGCCTTCCGGATGCTGAAACAAAGTTTAGAAAAAAAAGAATTTTCATACAATTTTAAAATTATAATGGATAAATATGGTATTAATGTGGATCAGTATACGGATTAATTATACATATTTAGGATCATCATTTGTACAAATTGCATTTAAATAAAAAATAAAAAGAATTAAAAAAATTGCTTAGAATAAGCATCAGCCGAATAAGTATAAAATCGAGTGCCTCAGGAAAGTGATTTTGATTGTATAGCTTTTTTCATCATGCAAAAAATACTTCGAGGTATCTCTAAATAGAAAATTGGTAAAATCTGCATAATAATTAGCGAAATTTTACAGGTTTGATTAGCAAAAACTAAGCAAACAATGATTAGTAGAAAATTATTAATTCCATTTGTCGAGATATTTCTGAATTCTGTAGTAAAAAACTTATTTTTTGGTGAAAATAAAATTATTTATAACTGTATATAATAATTACAAAAAAGTTATAAAAATGTAAAACGCGAAAAATCAAAACTTTTATTAAAATGACGCGACAGCGTTACATTCAAAACTCTATTGAAATAATAAGATCATCACGTTATAAAATTATAAACGTGTAGCCTACCCCAATTTAAAAACATCGCCTTCTTACTGTTTCAACAAAGTGAATAAAAATGAAATTTTTTTACAATCTTTAAATATATTTCAACTACTACTCTTCCACAGAGTACTGTTTTTTAATTTCCAAATTTCTTTCATTCATCGAAAATTCTAGGTTTAAAACTGTTACAAGCTTAGGATTCTGGTATTTGAATAATAATTATCAGGGAAAATGAAAAATTGGTCAGGGAAAAATTAGAAATTTTTGAAAATGCAATTTTGCTGTAACCTTGATAAAATATTCATGTTAGTCATCTATTTGCCTTGTATTCATATTTATTTTTTTTGCAGTTGCTTCATCCTGAAAATTATCTTTTTAGTTACAAATTTTATCATTAGTTACGAAATTCAACAGTTTTGTTATAAAGTAATCTTTTATGGTTGAAAATGCAACTTTTTGTTGAAAATTCGTCTTTTTGGGTTATAATTCAACTATTTTCGTAGAAAATTTACTTTTTGATTAAAATTACTATTTTGGTGTTGAAATGTCGACTGAAATCTTTTTTTTTAATAACAATTCTACTATTTTTGTTTTAAATTTGACTTTTTAATTTATAAATTCGTATATTTCAGTAGAAATTGTATTTTTGTTAAAAATGCGTTATTTGAGTATTTTCGCAACAAATTAGTTTGGTTTTGCAATGTCAGTCGCTTATTAATTTATTAATTCTAATAAGGCAGATGTTCAGGATTGACCGGAGTTTAATTCTTCTCCTACTTTTGTCTATCATACACTATTTTTGAATCAGGAATGTTGCAAAGAGGCTGCTAATACAAAATTTGAGCGCAAGAAGTCGACCTAAAAGAGAAGATTCCAGTAGAGTGATCTGAGAAAACAAAATTTCAAATTTCCCAACAAATGATAACATAATGGCTACACATAAACATAGAAAATGTAATTTTTTAATTAATACCTATATGCTAAGCCCTCCAGTTTCAGCCACGTTCGAAGACTATTGACCTAAAGGAAAAGATTCCAGCATAGTGATCTGAGAAAACGAAATTTTCTCTTTTTTCTTACCTTTTAACTAATGATATCAAAAAAACTTTACCTTGCAAAAGCAAATTTCATTTTTCAGTAAAAATTGACATGCCAAGGTTCTGAAATAGAGAAATTTTCGGAGACTATCAACATAGAAGAAAAGATACCAGCACAGTGATCTGAAAAAATGAAATTTCTCCATTTTTATTACAACCAATAACCGAAAACCTATACCTGAATATAGAAAATTTTATTCTTGAACGAAGATCTACACGCCAAGAACTTCGATTTTAGCCATCGAAAAGTGGGGAGGCAAAATTTAAGAAATCGGTTGGCATTTACTTTCGCTGTTGAGCAGGTATTAGGTGAATTTCCTCCGGTAGTTCTGAATGAGCATTCACTCTCACGTTGAAGAATTTGCATTTATAAACGATAGTCCATATTGTCTATATTGAATGTTAAAAATAAAATGAAGATTTGTGAATTTAAAAAGATCAAAAATCAATCTCAAAATTAAACACTGTACAATAGGGTGGTTTCTCAAAAATTCCAATTTTGGTCCACTTTTTCAATAGTGCAAGGTTATAGTCAATGCAATTCAACCAAGCTTATTATTCAAACAACTTGTGATTGTTCAGGACTGACTTTTCCTATAGTAATGCTGGATAGTTGCGGTTTTTCTAAGAATTTTCAATTTTTCTCTACTTTCCACTCAGTGTGTGATAATAATTTATTCAAATTAAACAAACATGATTATTCAAAATCATTATCATTGTTTATAAAAAGCTTCTTCTGTATTATTGCTGGATAGTTGCAGTTTCGTTCCGAATCCAACACTTTTTTTCTACTTTTCACTGAAAATGTGATAATATTTAAATGAAATTGAATACATATCGTTTTTCCAAAAAAGGCAGTGGATGTTCTGCCGGTAGCGTCAAAAAACTTCTCTGCCAGTATCGGCAAAGAACTTTCCTTCCAGTACCAGCAAATAATTTCTCTGCCGGTACATTATTATATAAAATGAGTTATCATCTGTTTTGATTCCCCCAATAACTTTTTTTGGATTGAAAGTAACTGGGAAATCTGTTGTGGTAACCGCCCCACGTCCTGGACTTGAAAGATTGACGTCGAAGCGGGTCCTTGGAGTTTTTTGGCTTCCCGGAGTTTTTGGGTTTTTCCATAAGATCTTTTTCAGATCTTTCGATTGTCTTTGCCGCTTTTAGCGCTATCTCGACTTTTGACCAAAAAGCCATTCATCTGCTATAAAAGATTTCAGCGCTTCCTTCTGAGAACGGTTGATTGTGGCAAGAATGAGATTTTGATGAGTAAGGGTTTCGTCTCCTTGTAAATCTCCCAACCGTCGTGCAGCCTCGCTAAGCTTTCTGAGTAAGGAAATCTGTATTGAGGATAATTTCTGGACATCATCATACAGTTTTTGTCATTTATGACATCAACTATAGTGCTGCCCAACAAAGCCAGGCTGGCAGAAATTTTATTTTGCTTCTTAACTAAGCGTTCATCTCTCTTTGAAGATGTTCCCCTCAATGAAATTTCAATCTCTTCGTTGAGGTTAGGTGGATCAAACAAAACACAATTTCTAGGTGGAACATAATCTTCAATCACCTGTCCTCTTATGTCTTCAGGAAGAACCTTCTTCAAAATACCCTCAAGCCGAACTACGATGCTGTTTGTAATAGCTGGAGCTAGAATTCTATCATCCAATACTGTTTTTCTAATTAGTTCCAAAATCTCCAAACCTAGATCTTCCACGACTTCAACATCATTCCGTTCACACGAAACTGTTTTCTGAAGGTCAGAGGCCGATAAACCTTCATCGACCTTATATCTCGCTTGATCTGCAGAAAAACCATTTTTCGGAGTTGGAGCAACGTTAATTTTTGAGCTTAGTTAAGTTTTGAGCTGCTTCTGTAACTGTTTCATTTCCTCGATTAAGCTATTCTTCTTGGATTCATCCTACGAATATAGCATGTGCTTTCGTTTTTCTATATTTATATTTTTTGAGAACTTTCAGAATCTTAAAGTGTCAACATCGACACAAAAAGAAAGAATGGGGTATCTTGAAAGTGACGTAGAGAAAAAAGGCCCATTCTTCAGCTTTGATCTGGCTTCAAATTTGTGGTACCTCGGCATGGAATTGGGGGGTAATACATTTTATCTTAAGGAAGAGGCACGGAATACAATCCCTAATCAAAGTATTAAATATTAAAGAATTCCAGTTTGCAGTTTTATCAAAGAGATAGTTTTTTTTTTATTGTTCAACAAACTAATATTGAAGCGCAAAATTTAAATTTACATAAGATTTTTGAAGAAGAACATAGGGATCCTTGATTTATAAATTTGGCAGGTATTCAAATTCCTGATTCAGTGTCAGATTTTCTCAGATTAGGTGAGTGTTTTAGTAACCATGTGATAAAAAGTGAGTCGAAACAAATTATTGAAATAGTCAAAGATGTTGAATCAAGTATACACACAATTCCAATATTAGATCAAAAAAATTTCCGAAACAAGGTTTTACACTTGTCAAAGAGCTTTGTTGCTAAGAATTGTTTGCACATTAGAAGCATTGATCGTAAAATTCCTGAAGGTTTCATGATAACAAAAATTTTCCTTAAAAGCAACCCTGACATAATTTGCATGAATTCTAAGAAGGTCAATATCACAGTTTGTATGAAGATATCAGATTATATTAGGGATATAAGATGGACTGATATAAATACCCAAGATACAGTTCTTGCAAGATTTTATGGTTCGAGAATGATTCATGAGGAAGGCTATCCTTTGAGAATGTTCATTTCGAACTATGAGCACTCTCACGAAATTTTTACATAAGGGTGCTGTATGAGCACCGAAAAGTAGGAATTGCAATACGAGCATCTTGTGGTGGTTGTTAAAATTTGACCGTTGGATTCTTGTTTAATTTTTAGGAATTCTATACATTGACTTGAGTGTTGGACTTTATATGGGATTTTAAATTTGATTTTAATCTAATTTAAAATTCCTCAATTTCGTTTATCATCTGTTTATTCAGGAATATACATCACGAAAATACTACACAATTTTCATTCATTTGTTGTTCATCTCGTGTTTAATAATGTTTGATAATATTCCTGCTGATTAACGGAGAGTGGCTGCAACAATTTCTCCTTGAATTCCTCTGACCACAAAAAATGTAATGGCAGCCACAGAAGCCGGTTCGCGTGACACGAAAGGGACGCGTCTATTTGTAGGTATCAGGTTAATTCCCATTGGTAGCTCTGTTTGCGAATGTACCAGCAACCTGAAGAATTCGCCCATATAAGCTATACACCATATGTTCGTTTTTGGATCTTGAAAGGAAAAGAAAGATTTGTGAAGTTACAAATATTGAAAATCAATCACAAAATTAAGCACTGTACAATAGGGTGGTCCAAATTTTTTTTTGAACATGCATGCATATAGCCCCCAAATTTATTCGACTCCACACAAAAATAAATGCGTTTTGTTAATGAGATTTAGATGTTCTGCAGGTTTCATGAAGTTCATATTTTCGATAAGAAAAAAAGACGTTTTTGTAAATTTTATTCGAAATCGTCAATATTTTTAAATATTACCCCCACAGGTCTGTCTTGCAACGTCCCAAGAAACATTTAACAAACATAATTGTTTAAAAAAAGTATTATTGGTCATAACTATCTTCTTCTTAACGAGGTTCTCCTATACTAACGCTGCATAGTTAGTAATAATTATTAGAATCAATGAAAAATAATGTTTCAAACCATTTTTAATGTTCTATAACTATTGTCCCTCAAATTTAGAAAAAAAATATCAAACAGAAGCGTTAATAATAATTAAAACAAAAAGGCTCTCAGTAACTACTTCAAAGAAAATTTACATTCAATATGATCCATATAGAAAATTTTGAAAATCTTTCAAATATCTGTTTTATTTCCAAAAATATAATCACAAGAAAGAAAGAGATTGTTCAACAAATGATTTTTTTTTACTGCTTACTTGTTATTTGTTCATAACTGAAAAACCCCAAAGCAGAGTTAAAATATTCAGAAAAAATTGCAATTTTCTAGCAATTATCCAGGAGCAGATAGCTATAAACAATAATAAGTTGTTAAAAACATTAAGTTTTTTTAATTGCATTATATTTCTAGCATTATGCAGACATAATATTATTGAAAATAATAATAAATTGTCTAAAAAATCATGCTCGTTAACCTCAATAAATTAGTACATCACTGTGATTAATAAGTTGGACAAAAAGTAAACGATTTTTAAAAACAGTGCAACTTTCGAGCATTATTCTAAGAGAATATTATTGTAAATAATAATAGCTCAAACAACTATTTATGTTGGATATAATCAGTTATAGCCTCGTTCTATTCAAAAAGGTAATAACAAGTTAAAAAATTTGGAAAAATTGCGACTTTCTAACTCTATTCAACAATTTTCAACAATTTTTCACAAGTGGATTTTTTTTGTTACTTTATGAAAAAAACTTATGGGATGATATTTACGAAGCAATTATTCATTTGTATTCGATAGCTACTTATAAAGCAAAATGTTCAGTTTGAATTCGATTTATCTAATATTGATGATTCTGAATAAAACATACAAAAACGTCTTTTTTCTTATGGGAAATACGTATTGAACTTCATGAGGCTTGCGGAACCACTAAATATCATTTTTCTTTCAGAAAAAAACGCATTCATGTTTTTGTGGATTCAAATAAATTTGGGGGCTATATGTCTGAAAATTCGAAAAAAAATTTGCAATACATTTTTGAGCAATCCTAGTGTACAATTCTTAAGGGAAACAGTGTACATTGCAAAATTCCAGTTTGAAAGTTCTTAAGAATAACTCTTTGAAATTGATATTTTTTAAAATCCTCAAAAATACGGGTAAAACAATATTTTCTTAAAGTAAGAAAAAATTTCTTGGATTGAGAAAAGGAAAAGAAAGCTGGACCTCTCTGCCTGATTCAAAAAGATATTGATTACTTACGTGGTACTAACGGTGCTTGGACTCCCAAAAGTGATCCATTGTCATGTATATATGCTATATA
>JAABKJ010007810.1:0-11600 GCA_011634705.1 Andricus grossulariae
TCCAAGATCTGAAGACCAAGATCATTTACGTGATTGAATTCTCGGCACCAGCCGATGGTAATATCACGGCAAAGGAGGCAGAAAAACGGGTGAAATATCAAGCACTTATTTTCGAACTGAGCAGGCTGCACCAAGGCTACAAAGTCCATCTTGAAGTTCTCATAATCGGCTGTCTTGGAGGTATGAAAGCTTCATTTGTTAGCCAACTCAACAAGATTCGGGCTTGCCTGCGTCAGGCTCATTCCATCGCGAACCGGATGCAAAAGGCTGTTCTTCTGGGATCACTTTATTTGGTCCGTCAACACTGTTCTCCATAACATTCTAGAAAGATTGGTAGCTCTAAAAGAGTATCCAAAGGGAAACCTTTATCTCCAACTGTCCCGTCTGCCGCGTAATGTAATCCGCGGCTAGAGATCTGACTCCAAGGAACAGTGTTGCACGATGCTGTCTCGCGTAAATTTCCCGCTCTTGCTTAACTTCTAGGACTGAAGCAGCAGAAGTAAATGACGTACACGTTCCAGTTACGTCGGGATTAGTTTCCAGTTGCGTCGGGATTAGTTGTTTTATGGAACTATGATTGTAGCTTCCGGAGCTTACAACTTCTCACATAAAAATAATAGTATATAATAATAATTTTCTAATAATGTGAAGTATAATATCCTCCTTATTGCCGATTAGGAAATTTTCAATAGTGAGTAATGGCGAACGCAGTATTTTAAGTAATAAATTTATAAATAATAATACATTGGAAAAGTAGATATTTTTCAAATATTTCTCGAAACTTTCTAAAGACTCTTTATTTACTGGAAGTTCGTAAGAGGATGGAAAACACTTTACTTGAATAACTTTAGCGTAACATCAAATTTTCTAATGTTGTAAAGACGTCGTCAAATTTGATGCCCACTTGGAAGATAAGAAAGGATAATGTCACTAGTTGGATGTTGTAAAGTTTTTCTTGTTCTCTGTTTACTTTATGATACAGTCAAACCTGTATTTAGTGATCCTCGATTTAGTGTATCCAAGAATTGACGCCGCGCTGCAGGGATAGATGAGAGCAGCTGCGGCGGGATTACGGTGCTCCCCAATGGGCACCAAATTTGATGACGTCTTTACGACATCGTTACGACATCCTCATAAACACTTAACGACACCCCATTCCCATGTATCGTAAAGACGTCGCCAAATTGTGTGTCCACTGGGTCAGTTAGGCGTAACAAAACAGGAGCTTTGCGGTAAGATGCTGTACCCTAACGGCCTACCTGTCTAACTGCGTCATGACGTTCGGGTAGTGCACTTAAAGCATGATGGCGAGCTCGCGTCGACCAACAGTGGGTTTCCGAGTGACATAAGCCAAATGAAGCCGATGGGACCGATCGGATTATTTCGTGCGATCGAATGCGCTTGTCTTTGATCTTGACAACAGCGCCATTTGACACGTGAATGTATACCGCGAAGTAGTATCTCGACATTATTGAAGCAATGTTCATGAAAAATAGCAGTGGATATCAATTCATCTTAATCAAAAGTCTTATTCTACAGTTTAAAATTAATTATTTACCATAAGATTTCTTGTTAATATTTAATTGAAATTCAAATTTCTCCTGAATTGATGGTGCTGTCGTGGCTACCAATTTGCTCTACAATTCGACAAAGAAAACAAAGAAGAAGAAGTATTGGGTTTGACCGATATAGAGCGAGTGTGATCGTTTCGAAAGGAAAAGACCTGTCATTGGAACAAAATCGCATCGTCTCTGTCTATCTTACATGGTAGAAAAAGAGGTCCTACTGTAGTGTTTTATAAAGTCAAGCAGTCAGGTGTTGACGTCAGAATTGTGAAAACTGTTATTTTTGTGCACATTTAATCTAATATTTATAAAAGTAACTGATTTTCTGTTAAATAGCTTCTTCAAATGTCTGGTTATGAATCTGTGCCATCATTATGCGCTATATACGCTGTTTTCGAATGGTTTAAGCACATGGGAGACTGAGGTGATTCAGTATGTAGATCGATTATTCAAAAGAAAGCTCTTATTTTAAACGACATGCTCAACGGCCCGCAAACGTTTTGAGTACATAAGCAGGAAACACGTTTATTTTAACGTGTAACAAAAAACTCCCTACCTCATTTCCGTTGAATATTCAGTTTACCCTTGTCTCCGTATTAGAAAAACAATTATCAATATATTTTTTCCACGCAGTAAAATCCACCGGAAACGGTTCATACGCCCCTGACTGTTTACGTTAGGGGAGCCTGGATTGAAGACGACCGTCAGTCCCAAAACCGACACTAAATCCAGGTTTGATTGTATTAGTAAAAGATTGATATAATGGTAAATATTTTAAAGAAATGTAACCATTGATATAACAGACATGGAACAGCCTTTTGCATCCGGTTCGCGATGGAAATGATCCTGATGCTGGCAAGCCAGAATCTTGTTGACTTGGCTAAGAAATGAAGCTTTCATACCTCCAAGACAGCAGATTATGAGAACGTCAAGATGGACTTTGTAGCCTTGGTACAGCCTGCTCAGCCCGAAAAGAAGTGCTTGATATTTCGCCCGTTTTTCTTCCTCCTTTGCCGTGATATTACCATCGAATGGTGCCGAGAATTAAACCACGTAAACGATCTTGGTCTTCAGATCTTGGAGGATAATATCAGGCTTCGTAGCACTGATAGGTTGAGTGGTCGTAAAGATGTCGTAAAGACGTCGCCAAATTTTGTGCCCACTGGGTTATCACTGTGACGTTTCAACAATTTCTTGTTGCCTTAGAGCCTCGTTTCAACGCATCGCCTCAACGCAGCTTCTTAAAGCATTGCTTGAACGCTTTGCCTCAACGCCTCACCTTAACGCATCCCATTGAGGCTTTGCCTCAACGCCTCGCCTTAACGCATCGCATCAACGCTTTGCCTCAACGCCTCGTCTTAACGCATTGCCTTCAAGCATCGCCTTATCGCATCGCCTTAGTTTGTCGCGTACACGCTTCGCTTTTCTTAGTTCGCTTCAGCGGGGTGACTCTTCTATAAAGTCCTGTAGAATAAATGTGTCATGAGATTTGACAGCGGTCGAGTGATGGCGCTGGCTGTATTTTTAGGCCGAAAATTATTCAAATGCATGGGCAAATTACAAATTTAATTTATTTTAATTGTTAACATACGTCTTTTGCATATATTTATCTCGGAAAAATATTCCGTAGCATATTAAGCATCCAATAAATCAATAATTACTAATCAAAAGTGAAGAAAACATTATTTTGATGATTATATACGAATAAATTTTTCACACAGTACCAATAATAATTCTACAAAGTGAACATTAAATTTTTTAAATTGACATATGTAAATATTGTAAACTGTGAAAATAGTGAATTTCAATTGAATTTTCATTTTACTGACATTTATAATTATTATTGAAAATTAAAGTTAACGCTTCATTCAACTAAATTATAAAAATTTATATTTGTTCCTGAAGCTAGAAAATAATTTACTTTCTTTCATTATAAGACATTTATAAAAGTCAATTATGTTATGAAAAATATCTGTTCTTGCAAATATGTCGAATATTTCTAACGCTTTATATTATAAAGAATAGGATTTATAGAATAGATAAATTATTATTGATAAGGGGAGTCATAATGGCTCGGACGGTATCGTGATTGTCTTATGTTCCAACACTGCAGCTTTGGAAGCCACGCTGCGCTGGCGCGGGTTCGATTCTCGAAGCTGGAAGCGAGGCTGGGTGTGTTTTCAGAAAGCTTCACTTCTGTCCCTTGGTATTATACTACCCCAAAGATATCCTGCTGTATATAATTAACCCTATAGTGCAGTCGCTAATAATTCTGGCAGTTGATGCGACTATAAACATTCAATTAATAAACATAAAATATTGATACAGTTCTAGAATAAATAAGTAGATTTGTGAACAGCATCTTTAAAAACAATTGTAATGTATGTCAACAAATTTTTGATAACAACTTTAATAATTTCTTTCAATAATATTATTGAAACTTTATGCTACCTACAATTTGAGTAAAAAAAACGGTTTAAATGCATATTTGTACTCATTATCCCGTTTGAATTTTGAATTTTTCTTATAGTGCAACACTTTTCTGTCAATTATTTTGAAAGTGAAAAAGAAGAATTGCGACCTTTAAAAACAATTGTAATGAATTAAAAATGTTTTCAAATTATTTACAACTACTTTAATCAATTATTTTATTAATATTAATCAAAAATTCATGTTTCTAATAATTTGCGTTAAAAAATGTTTAATTGCATATTTGCGATAAAATTTTTACTTCATATATCTCGCTGTCCTTAGACCTGACCTACCCTGACTGAACCGGATTTAGCTCAACTCCGAACGTAAACAGTTCCTGTTTTGTCACGCCTTCATGAACGCCGCACACCCCGCTCAGCTCCTCACAAGCCTACCCGCGGCGCGGCGTTAATTCTCGGAAACGATAAGTCCGTTCGTTAAATCCGAGTTCGACTGTAATTATTTTATCAATATCATTGCAAATTCATGTTACCAATATTTGCGTTTAAAGAAAGCCCGTTTAATTGCATATTTTCACTCATTACCTCGCGAAATTTTAAATTTTTCTTATAGTGCAACACTTTTTTGTCAATTATTTTCGGATTGAACAAAAAAGATTGCGATCTTTAAAAACAATTTTCATGAATTAAAACTGGTTTAAAATTTTGTTGTAACAACTTCAATTATGTATTTTATTATTATCAATTGAAAATTCATGTTAGCAATAATTTGCGTTAAAACAAAAAACAGTGCAAATGTACTTTTTTACTCATTATCTCGTTGAAATTTGAGATTTTTCTTATAGTGCAACACCTTTTTGTCATTTATTTCCAAAGTGAAGAAAAAAGACTGCGACCTTTATAAACAATTGTAATGAAATAAAATTGTTTGCAAACTTTCTTGTGACAACTTTAATTAATTTTTTCATTAATAATATTGAAAAAGTTGAAAAATAATTTAGATAAAAATAGGTACCTTTCCAATAACAGATCAATCATTTCCAAATATCGGATGCTCCGTAAGAATATCCTCACAATCAAAAAGCTTTGCACAAATTACATTCCATTAATTCAAAATTAGCTCTCAAAATATCTCTTTGCCAGGTCCTTATTATTTTCTTGTCATTTAATACGATATAAACCTTGATATATTTTCAGTCTAAAAGCCTTGAAACTTCATCCTAAAGCAAACAAGTTCGAAAAAGTCTGTTTTTACCATTAAAAAAGTCGCGGTCTATATTTGCGTCACTTTCATTTCATAGTACCATGGCCCAGTGGGCACAAAATTTGACGAGGTCTTTACGATATCGTTACGATATCTTTACGACAACTTCACGTCATCCTATGTCCATTTCGTTAAGGTGTCTTTACGACTTCGTAAAGACGTCGTTCAATCTGGCGATGTCTTTACGATATCGTAAAGACATCTTAACGACATGGGCATAGGATGTCGTAAATTTGTCCTAAAGTTGTCCTAATGATGTCGTAAAGACGTCGTCAAATTTGGTGCCCACTGGGTACCTTTTTGTTCGCTAGCCCTTATAAAAACTTTAATTATAACAGTTTTTTAAATTTTTCTCTCATGCTCTATTCTCACTGGTTCTCTTCTCCCGTTTCTTTCTTTCCAATTCCCCTGGCCATTCCAACACCTCACCTCTACTTCAATCTTTTCATGCAGAATCTTTCCCATTGTCATACTTCCTTTTTCTATTTTCTCACAATCTTCCAACCAAAGTTTTAATGTCCCCCCACCTTTGCTACACAGCAGGTATATTCTTTCCTCTTATTTTCTCCAAGATTTATTCCAATCTTCTGTGTTTCCACATCTCACACGTGCACTCAATTTCTGACTACCACTTTCATCCTTTTTCTCCAGATATTTTGGTATTCCTTCTTGTCTTAACCATTAATATTTCTCATTGTACCCAGCTTCTCTAATTTTGTTGTCCATTTCTTGCTTTACCCTCGCCCTTTACACTTTCTCTTTCCTTCAAATAGGTTTTAAGTCTTGTTCTCCCAAACTTCAGTCAAGAGTATCTTCTCAAATTCCAACATTTTCGTTTTTTCTATATAATCTTTCTTTGTATCCTCTGTCCACACTTCTTTCTCAATTAATACCCCTTTATTCTTTCTAAACTCCTTCCATGTTCTGTTTTTGAGACACACCCCAAATGTTTGATGATCTGATTCAACCCTATCTTTTATTTTCATTTTTTTCACACTCTCCCATCCTAACCCTCTTTATTAGTGATTACGTAGTTAATGACTATTACCGCGTTGCTTCTTGCACAAGTGAACTTTCCTTCTTCGTCTTCTTTCCATTAAGAATAAAACACCTCCTATCTTCTACGATCTATAGTAGTTGCTTTCTCTCGCTATTCATTACCTGATCTTTCGAGTGTCTTACGCCCTCCACTCCATCTAAGTACGTATTACCTTCCTTCCCTATACTTGCATTAAAATCCACAGCTAAGGCCACTGCAAGCAATGCCTTAAACCGGTCATAATTTCAGGTTCTAGTGTACTACGAATTTCAATCTTCTTCAATATATTTCTCTACCTTTCGTAACCGAAGAGCCTTATCTTTTTCTTAACTTAATTCTATCTCCTCAATGTAAATTTAAATCTTTGTTTATCTCTTATTCTATCTTCCACGATTGAGTACACTTATCATTTTCTACCCCTCAAAATTGGGAAATTCATCAACAAGTTAGGGTATTTATTAAATCATTAATTTGACGTTTACCACGTACCAGAAAGACAACGTGACGTAAATTTAGATTAGAAAGAGATGGAAAAATATAGACGTTGATAGATATAGTATAGCATGAGCTAGAGAAGAAGAGATTGAAAAAGATAGACGGGAATTTAGATTAACAAAGATAGAAGAAGAGTGACGTGAGTACATACAGGTTATGATGAGATAGAGAATGAGGGATATAAAAAAACAGACGCGAAATTTTATTGAAAAGTAGACAGAAAAAGATGGAAGTTGGTAAATGTATGATATGATAAGATAGGGAAGAGGAGATTGAAAAAGATAAACGTGAATTTAGATTGGCAAAGAGATATAAAAAGATACGACTTGATAGATGTAGGATAAGATGAGATAGACGACTGGAAATTAAAAAAGATAGCTAGGGATTTAGAATGACGGAGAGATAGAAAAGTATTGACGTTAATGGAAGGAGGATAGGATGAGATAGAGAAAAGGGTATTGCAAAAGATAAACGTGAATTTAGATTGGCAAAGAGATAGAAAAAGATACATGTTGATAGATGCAGGATACGATGAGATAGTGGAGTACAAATTAGGAAACATAGACAAGAATTTAGATTGACGGCGAGATAAAAAAGTAATTACCTAATTGGATAAAGGATAGGATGAGATAGAAAAGAAGTTATTGAAAAAGATAGACGGAAACTTATATGGTAAGCGATAGTAAAAAAATTGACGTGGATAGATGAAGGATAGGATAAGATAGAGAAGAGGGTATTGAAAAAGATAAACGTGAATTTAGACTAACAAAGAGATAGAAAAAGATAGACATTGATAGATGTAGTATACGACGAGATAAAGAAAAGAAGATTAAAAAAGACAGATGGGAATGTAGATTGACAGACAGATAGCAAAGTATTGACGTGGATAAAGGATAGGAGAAGATAGAAAAGAGAGGATTGAAGAAGATAAACGGAATTTTATATGGACAGAGAGATAGTAAATAACTAAGGTGGATAGATGAAGGATAGTGTGAGATAGGGAAGAGGGAATTGAGAAAGATAGACGTGAATTTAGATTGACAAAGAGATAGAAAAAGATAAACATTGATATATGCATGATACGATGAGATAGGGAAAAGAATATTGAAAAAATAGACGTCAATTTAGATTCGCAAAGAGATAGAAAAAGATTCACGTGGATAAACAAAGAACAGAATGATATAGAGAAGAGGGTATTGAAAAAGATGAATCTCAATTTAGATGGACAAAGAGATATAGACAATACGATAAGATATATAAGTGGAGATTTAAAAAGGTAGACGGGAATTTATATTGATAAAGAAATATAAAATTTTTGATGTGGTTAGACAAAAGGATAGGGTGCCATAGGGAAGAGAGTATTGAAAAAGATAAACCTGAATTTAGATTTACAAAGAGATCGAATGGGATACATTTTTTTTATCTATGTCTATCATATAAATTAAAAATTATTGAAAAAGATAGGATCTCTATCTTTTTACTTCCAGCAGTTGTCGACCAAGATATAGAAATGAATTTTAAGTGTATAGGTATATAAGAATGGACGCCTCGTCGTCTTTTTTGTCTGTGGTCAATGTCAAATTAATTTTCTAAATAAGTTCTCTAAATTTTTGATCAAGTCCTCAATTCGAGGGAGAGGAAAGAATAAGAGTACTTAATCGCGGAAGATAGAAAAAGAGATAGACAAAGATAAAAATTAATACTAAAGAGATAGAATGAAGTAAAGAAAAAGATAAGGGTCCTCAATTACGACATATCGAGAAAGAGATAAAAAAAGATTTAAATTCCTAATAGATATATTAAGGGATATGAAAAGATAAGAGTCCTCGTTCATGAAGGATAGAGGAAGAGATAGCAAATAATGTACACATGGTGGACCGAAAACAGGCGCTCCCAGTTTCAATGAGGGCACAGCGGGAGAACGAGCATATAATTTTTTGACAATACTGGAACCCAGGGGGTATTCAATATTATTCGATTTTCCTAAACTTTTCAAATTATATCAGGAAAGTGATTCAGCTAATTAAAATTTAATCAAGCCACTTTTTTCGTAATTTTAGTGATGCTAACAGGCCCTCATCTCGTAACAATGAAAGGTCATCCATTGCAGCTGAAGGAGATGTTTATGCAAATACAAGGAAATCCGAAATATCCCCCCCCCAATCAATCTTAAATATTAATCTTAAAGATTCATAATTCTTATACACTTTTTCTTCAATATTTATTGGTTTAAAATAAAGCTGCTTGGTTGAAAATTAATCTGCTGTTGCTGAGTATACCGGAATCATTATACTCGGCTAACAATATGTAAGCGAATTTAAATAACCCTCTGCATTTTGATATAAGCGTTCAGAAGTTCAACCCAGAAGACCCTTCTATAAGATTAGGAACTAAGGAAAGTCTAAGCGAATACCAACAGAATCTAGATGCAATTCTTCCTTTTGATAATGAATGCAATATCGGCATAGATTCTTATGACAATAAAAATTAGGATACCGAATCGGATATTGAGGACGGTTTAGACAAACATGGATGCGAGGATTTGGCGAGAGAGTTACACTCCGTTAAAAGTACCCTGGATGAAGTAATTAAAAAACAAGCCTGTATAGTCGCTACTGCTAAACAAAATAAATCCAAAATTGCAAAACTTAACCCATGGCTTGATAAGATACAAAAGGTGGTCGGAACTAGAGTAGAACGTATATCAGCAAAAAATATTCAAAAAAAAATCGGAACATTGCGAATTGTTATCGCGTTCAAATGAGAACCACGTGATAGACGTCGATAGATGTTTTGATCATCTGCGCCGTAAAACTGAGGAGATCCACTCAATAAATGGGGATTTATCGACAATTAAAATGAGTAACGAAAGACGTCTGAGGAATTTGTAGCAAAATCAATCTCATTTAGAAAGCACATCAGAACGCAAGGTAATCCGTTGTTGAAAAACGTCTTGGTTGAAAAACCTTCCCATCCTAAAATTTTCTAATAGTGGTAAGGAAAGGCCTATGCAATTCTAAAGGGACTCCGAAATTTATGTCATTGCTTTTGACGTTTGTAAAATTCAGCCACATTGCGTGATTTTGGCTTTCTTGGAAGGCATGGCCAAAGAGTGGTGGAGTCTCATGACATCTGACAGAGATAACACCGATTCCTTTGAAGCCACATTTAGCAGAAAATTTTGGAACGAGAATGTCCAACACCAAATTAGCAAGAGATTGGAATTTGGGTGGTTTGAAAATAGTATGACACCAGAAAAATAAATGGTGTCAAACTCGAGGCAACCAGAAAAGGAAATAATTACAAAAGAAATTGCGAGCGCAGAACTTCCTGCAAATATGCTAAAGGAATTACTTGATAATAAGGATGAAACAATAAGTAACAGATTAGACAAATATCCTCTTATAAAGTTTAACTTAGAAAAAAAATCTGTAAAATCCTTGATTGATACAGGCAGCGAAGTCACATGTATCTCTGATTCGTTTCATGAGCAAAAGGTTGCAAAAGGTTGCACAAGGTGTGCACATGCACAAGGTTACATACCTACACATATTATAAACTCTTATCCAAAAATGTTCTTCTCGCATCCTCTATGCAAAGGTCAATTTAATAAAGTTCTCATGGAATTTAAAATTAACATTTTGAAACTTGAAATTAAAAACATTAATTATGAAATAAACTACGTTAGAAGAGTTGTAAATAATTTAGAATCAAAATTACTTGATATTGATAACGAAAATAACATTAAGAACTTTTTCACATGCCAAAAAAAGATTATTGAAAATTTCAAAAAAACTTTGATAAACGATTCCATTAACAAGTTCGAGTGGCTTAAACATAAATTCTATTGTCAAAATATTAATAAGAAGCCTAATGATAAGTGGTTAATTAATTTAACAGACAAATATATTCCAGATGATATAGGTTACTTTCTGAGCCTTCGTGATAAATTTTGTATTAGTCTAGAATTTCAAATAGTTTACAACAAATGCAAATGTAATGTTTGACTGCTTGATAATACCACTTATAAAAACTTAATAAAGATCCTACTGCGAAGGTATAAGGTAAACTCAACTCACTTGTCAGTGAATTATTAAAAAATGGGCATATCAATTGTGATACATCAAAAAATCTAAAAAGTTATAACGGAGTCGCCCCTAGGTTATACGGCCTTCCAAAGATACACAAGGAATTTGCACTTGATGTAAAATCACTTTTTACAAACATACCTAAAGAATTAGTATTGAAGATCATTAAAATTATTTGATTCAAAATCACATAGTACACTAACATTCCTGTTGCACAGTTTCTTGAATTAGTGGAATTTTCCTTAGATAATGCATATTGCATGTTTCAAAATGAATTCTTCCAACAAATTTTCGGAACCCCGATGGGGTCCCCCTTATCTGGTATAATATCGGACCTTATGATGGAGAGCCTCGAGAATTACATTATAAAAAATTTACCTTTTAAACTTCTGTTTTACTATCGCTACATCGATGATGTGCGTACTTGCTTACATGAAGACAACATTAATGAACTACTTGATAAAATCAATGCTTAACGCCCACGCATTCAATTCACAATTGAAACAGAGAATAATTATAACATTTATTTTTTAGACATCGCAATAATTATGTCTAACAATACTACCAGGGCTGTTTGACAAGTCAGTGACTTTTTTAGAAGAAGAACTTTTTCGGCAAATAAGCGTTTTATTTCTCAACCTAATCTCCTTTTAGCTCGATACATTTAGTCCAGCGTTTTTCCAATTTTTGTATTCCTTCCAAATAATAGGTTTTCTC
>JAABKJ010007811.1:0-11600 GCA_011634705.1 Andricus grossulariae
AACAACAGACGTCCCCGAACTCTTTTTTGAGGGATAATAGCAAAAAAAATTTATTCTGCTAAATAAAAATTTTCTCTGTGCACTATTTGGAGATTAGGATTCGCTTTTGAGGTATCTGCCATTCCAATAATGTCGGTCTCTGTTGTACCTCAAAATACACACATATTAATCAAATTCAGCAAAATGAAAATTTTTTAAATTATTCCACAACAGAAGAGTTCGGGAACGTCCGTTAGCATGTTCGCTATCATTCTCCAAAATTTTAAGGCAAAATCTTTATTATTGTAGAAAAAAGGCCGGGGGAATTCTGGGCACCCTAAAAATAGAAGAGAATTTAATTAATTATTAATTTTAGAGGGGGGGGCAATGGAAATTAATACTTAAAAGTAAAATATATTCTCTAGTCGTTGGCATCCCAGTGCCAATGACCAGACCATGCGATTCTGGAACGTTTTCATTCGCTGGCACCCCTGCCTTGTCAGAAAAAAGTAACGTTATGCAATCCTAAGTTCGTATGTTGCCATGGAGTATTTCACGTATTTTTCATAAAATGAAGTGTTAAAAGTGCTGGCACGACAAAAATCGTTATTAGGTAGATGTCGAAGTAGCTAAACACGATAATATATAAAGCTATCATTTCTACGCCGGTAATCGTAATCTCCAAAGTTTTGTTCATATCATTTATTCTTTTTAGTCTTCTAGGTATAGGTAGGTATTGTTTTTATTTCAATTATAACTGCAATCTTATTATCATTATACATATTATGTTCAATAAGTTATAGCGAAGAACACACATGCGACATAGCTAAGCTTTAAAGCTACTTTTAAACATATTGGCTTGTCCAAAAAAAATTTATAAAACACTAAATTTATGATTACTAATATAAAAATTATTTAATATTTTCAGATGCACAACTCGTTTTTAATCAATGTTTAGCGCAATTACAGAAATTTTGGGAGGCTATGTGAGTGTAGTGCCAAGCACTGAAGACGGTGGCTGCTGACAACTGGAGTTAGCAGTGCCAAGCACTACAATTTTGGGACTACATACTTATTTTGAATAATTTTCCATCTTTTTTTCAACTTTTAATAATAATTCAATATTCCAGTGTATTCTGCGTAAAATTTTGAGTGTAGGTGTAATTTTCACTATTTCAGAATTTAATATTTTATGTGTTTATTTATTTCCTAAAGTCGAAATTTCCTCTTAAGGTGCCAATAAATGTTGCTGTTACCATATATGTAATAAAAGAATATATTTTTTGCTTCTCCATGCATTTTTCAAGCTTTTTTTTTGTAAAACCACTTTATATAATTTTTATATCAATTAAATTAATTTATAACTAATTTTTCGTATGCTTGCCATGTAAAAACAGGCTGGAAAGACTCCCAGCGCTATATGCGCTTCACCCTTCACTTGATAGTACTAGTGAACTAGTGATATCAGTCACTGGTGTGATCTTGAGATGAAGTCATAAAAATGCTAACTGGATACTCTGTGAGTCACAGGACTCGGGCCCTGTTCATAAAAATTGCTTAAACAATTCTCAAGTATCGTCTTATTTTCAACTAATACTTATGAAACTAATTTCTCTTACATTTTATACCAATCTTACAGATTTCAAGGAGCCAACCATTGAGAATCCCAAAAATATCCTAGATTACTAATGAGCTTTAATTTTAAATGAAAATAAACGTCGAAATCAATGAAAAGTGTAGGCTGTAAATTAATTTGTTACCCAAGTACTTTTTTACCCGACTGTGGCATGGCGCGCAACGGTTTTACAAACCCGATCCGGGTATCGTAGATTTCACTTAAAGGCCTTCTATTAGGGGTAATTATACGCTGGAAAGAATAATCTACAATATTAAAAAAAAAATGTTTTTTTTTTTCAATTTCTGCGTTAGAAAGTCACCATGGATCGTTAAAGTTCAACTTTAAAAAATAAGATTTTTTCGATAGAGAGTCCACAAATTTGGTCATATACATTTCGAACAACTTTCAAAATGTTCTTTAAAGTATCATTAACGACAACCAATAATTCATAGGCTGCAAAAAATGTTCAATCATGTCTAATTCAAACTCTGTGTCTCATAGAGCGCCGGGTTAACACCTTGATGACGTCAAAGGTCACGCCAGTGACTGAGGTCGAGCAAAATGGATAGTTTTCTTTCACTTCATACCTACTTGAGATCAGTCTGTGGGTTGAGACTGATTCAGAAGATTTAGAATAAAATAAAATAGGGATTGGTTTATTTGATTCCAGAAGGAGGGTAAAACAATATGTAAATCTACGTTTGGAAACGTTTGGTAGTCCTGAAAAAGACCGATTGTTCTTCCGAGTTTTTGTTATTTGGTGAAGGTTATGACTTTTCTAAGTAGACAGCTCGTCTACTTGATTTTATTGTCTATGGTGATGGGGTAATCGCAGGCATTGATGTCACTTAATATGACGAGTCGTCGCCGGTGATTGACACGGATTACGTTTTTACACACCCTTTTGCACGTGGTGGTAGGTGCGGTAGCTGCTGCGGACGTAGCAGCGTCTGGGGGGAATCTGAAGGTAACGGAGAAAATGTAGTTCGTAATGAAGCTGTGGGTGGTCTAGTGGGATGCTGTAGGTGTAGGTAGCCGTAAGAGTACAAGAGGTACCGACGGCGTCTTCTCTGCGGATAAATTCGATTTCATAGGCTAGAGTGGAGGGGGCACTCCAGACATGAGGGTGGTGTCCAAGGCAGCTGGGGGTGGTATGCGTTGGAAATAATCCCCAGCTGGGCGTCTAGTTTGGGAGAGAGCTCGTGTCCGATCGCCCGTAGGGGGTACTCATTCGCGAGGAGTAACACGGACTCTTGGGGAGAGAGGAAACACGACGGACTGCTTGGGTTGACATCTAGGTAAAGCGGATGTGCGTTGCGAGGATCAGGGCGCTTTTCGGGGATGGTCCTGGGAGAGATTTGTCTGAAAATCGTAGAACTTTTGATAGGAATGACCTAGGGGGATAATTTTTTTTGTTAATTGAAGATAAATCCTTAGCGAATATAGAAAAAATATAGAGAAAGTGTAAAAAATCAATTTTGACCTTGAAAATCTATTTTGAAGTTAGCAATTTCTTTTTTAATTTGATTTATCGAATACCACGAGCGTATACGTATAATTTTTTACGTTATACATACTTTTTTAAATATATTTTCGCATGTTGATTCCGAGTCCGGCCTGTAAACTAATGTAGAACTTCAGGATTCTGACAAAAATGTGAGTGTGTCTGCAATTTTAATCTTTGAAGGAATGCATTATTTCTAACAAAACAAATTTCATCATACGGAGTATTCAAAGGTTTCTGGGGTCGCTGATGTCAAATTCGAGATAAAAATGTCAAATTTCCAAATGGCGGATCATAATTGTAAAAATTAAACCGATTTCACTTAAATTTTGTACTTGGGACTTTCTGGGTCCGTCTTTTTAAATTAGCGGCTAAAATCGGCCACAAATATTTCATGTTACGTACATAGCACGCCACATTACTTCCGCCATTTTGAATCTTAACATTTTGACTTCTGATTTGAAATCAGCGACCCGAAAAACACCCGTGTAGCAATTTTTAGTAAAATATATATTTAAAAAAAATTGTGATCCGCCATATGTGATTCGTAATTTTGAATTTTGACATTTTGAGTTCGGATTTGAAATTAATGACCCGAAAACCACCTGAGTAACAACTTTAAGTGACATCGGTTTAATTTTGACAATTATGGTCCGCCATATTAAGTTCGCCGTTTTGAATTTTGATAGTTTTTATTCGTATTTGAAATCAGTCACACCAGAAGCCCCTAAATACTCCGAATAATGAAATTTGCTTCGATAAAAATAATGCATTCCTTTAAGGATTTGAATAGCAACTTCCATCGCCTTTTTCTCAGAATCATCAAGCTCTGCATTAATTTACAGGCCAGATTTAGAATCAGCACACAAAAATGTATAAAAAAACGTATGTAGGACATGAAAATATAATATCTGTACGCCCGTGGTATTCGATAAACAAAATTGAAAAAAATTGCTAACTTCAACATAGATTTTCAAGGTCAAAATTGATTTTTTATTCTTTCTATATTTGCTAAGGATATATCTTCATTTGCAAAAAATTATCCCTCTAAGTCATTCCTATCAAAAGTTCTACGATTTTGAGACAAAATTTGGTAGCACGTATTCGAGCAGCGGGCTAGGTTCCGTGGTAATTTTGGGCTTCCAAGGGGATATCGGGATTGTCCTCGATGGTAGCGTCAATTTTCTTCGGTAGGGGAGCGTGTCTGTCCGTAGCGACAATGGTATTTTCCAGGGGACGAATTCTCCTGCCGATACGGGAGTCATCCTCTCCGTAACGGGGATCGGTTGCAACGCTGCTGTAAACGCGGTATGCAAGCGTTAGAATCTGGAAGTCCATGAATGAAGTACGCAAGGCAAGGTAAATACTTGCGTCTATTTAAGTAGCGTCGAAGTATACACTACGGGGACTCTGGGTGAAGTAACTCTTGGTCTCCAAACGCGCTAAACTGAATGGCTAGCTCGGGCGGCGGTGCGACACTCATGGCGCAAGTGAGTGGGGGTATTTCAGTATTGGCCTGCGGTCGCCGCGCAAAAGTTATAACCGAGGGTCTTTTCAGTGATGCTCGTGGGTAGGAGTTTCGCGCGATTGGTGCGCTCTCGCTAAGCAAAAGTCTATGAGCGTGAAACGAGCACCGAAGCCGCGCTTGCGCTGTCGGTTGTCAGGGGAACTTTATCTTTCGACTGAGAGCCGCGACTCAGTTTCTTGTAAGTCGAATGACAGATGAGGCTAGAACGCCCATGTGACCAAAGAAAGAATCATGGATGCTTGCTAAGTATGATCCATTGTTATAAATATAATTTATAACCATAATTAATTTAATAATTAATAATAATATATAATAATACATTATATATATAAAATAATTTATAATGTATAAATATAATTTAGCAGGCATCACACTTTAGTTGTAAAAAAGAATTAGCTTGCTGTACGCAGTTAGTAATTTTTTAAATTTCTAGACGATTTTATGCCGATAGGCCACTCACTAGAATGCTTATCGGAATGCTGGTCAGGAGAATTTTATTTAAATTCCGTGAGGATCAATATGAATAAACAAGCAGATACCTTAGTCAAAAATTGTCTTATTTTACTAACTTTGAACATTATTAAAATGAATTAAAACAAAGTTTAAAATATACCAGAAACGAATTGAAACTAGAAAAACCTGAGTCAATATTTTAGGTATATAAAAAAATCTACGTTAGTCTTAGAATTTAAAAAGGCCACCAGAGTGGAAGAAATTTGTTAAAAACTTATCTGTGATTAATAAAATATTTAAACTTGTCGTTTTAAATATTAGCCTTAGTTAGCCCTAGACCAGGGATCTCCAAAGGTAGATCCTGTGTCTACTAGCGATCCCGGGCCAATAGGTCGGATATACTTATCTTTGACACAGAACTGTCAAGAAGGATCCACATCCTTTACCTGAGTCCAAGTGCCTCAAAGAGTTGCATCTTGGACAGAAGAAAAACATGTGGCCCTCGCGGCTTAGGGTTATGAACCATACTATACCCTTCCAACTAATATTTTCTTTCAAGGGATCATAAATTACCTCTCAGTTTCCCATCGAAAAAAAACTGGGAGATCCTGAAAATGGCTAGTCATTTAATAAAAAGCTAGCTATTTAATAAATTAAAATTGATTAAATTCAAATTTATTCAGAAAAAAAGGATCTCTCTCCTCTCACTCCACTGGGATCCCAGTGGAGTGAGAGGAGAGAGATCCTTTTTTTCTGAATAAATTTGAATTTAATCAATTTTAATTTATTAAATAGCTAGCTTTTTATTAAATGACTAGCCATTTTCAGGATCTCCCAGTTTTTTTTCGATGGGAAACTGAGAGGTAATTTATGATCCCTTGAAAGAAAATATTAGTTGGAAGGGTATAGTATGGTTCATAACCCTAAGCCGCGAGGGCCACATGTTTTTCTTCTGTCCAAGATGCAACTCTTTGAGGCACTTGGACTCAGGTAAAGGATGTGGATCCTTCTTGACAGTTCTGTGTCAAAGATAAGTATATCCGACCTATTGGCCCGGGATCGCTAGTAGACACAGGATCTACCTTTGGAGATCCCTGGTCTAGGGCTAACTAAGGCTAATATTTAAAACGACAAGTTTAAATATTTTATTAATCACAGATAAGTTTTTAACAAATTTCTTCCACTCTGGTGGCCTTTTTAAATTCTAAGACTAACGTAGATTTTTTTATATACCTAAAATATTGACTCAGGTTTTTCTAGTTTCAATTCGTTTCTGGTATATTTTAAACTTTGTTTTAATTCATTTTAATAATGTTCAAAGTTAGTAAAATAAGACAATTTTTGACTAAGGTATCTGCTTGTTTATTCATATTGATCCTCACGGAATTTAAATAAAATTCTCCTGACCAGCATTCCGATAAGCATTCTAGTGAGTGGCCTATCGGCATAAAATCGTCTAGAAATTTAAAAAATTACTAACTGCGTACAGCAAGCTAATTCTTTTTTACAACTAAAGTGTGATGCCTGCTAAATTATATTTATACATTATAAATTATTTTATATATATAATGTATTATTATATATTATTATTAATTATTAAATTAATTATGGTTATAAATTATATTTATAACAATGGATCATACTTAGCAAGCATCCATGATTCTTTCTTTGGTCACATGGGCGTTCTAGCCTCATCTGTCATTCGACTTACAAGAAACTGAGTCGCGGCTCTCAGTCGAAAGATAAAGTTCCCCTGACAACCGACAGCGCAAGCGCGGCTTCGGTGCTCGTTTCACGCTCATAGACTTTTGCTTAGCGAGAGCGCACCAATCGCGCGAAACTCCTACCCACGAGCATCACTGAAAAGACCCTCGGTTATAACTTTTGCGCGGCGACCGCAGGCCAATACTGAAATACCCCCACTCACTTGCGCCATGAGTGTCGCACCGCCGCCCGAGCTAGCCATTCAGTTTAGCGCGTTTGGAGACCAAGAGTTACTTCACCCAGAGTCCCCGTAGTGTATACTTCGACGCTACTTAAATAGACGCAAGTATTTACCTTGCCTTGCGTACTTCATTCATGGACTTCCAGATTCTAACGCTTGCATACCGCGTTTACAGCAGCGTTGCAACCGATCCCCGTTACGGAGAGGATGACTCCCGTATCGGCAGGAGAATTCGTCCCCTGGAAAATACCATTGTCGCTACGGACAGACACGCTCCCCTACCGAAGAAAATTGACGCTACCATCGAGGACAATCCCGATATCCCCTTGGAAGCCCAAAATTACCACGGAACCTAGCCCGCTGCTCGAATACGTGCTACCAAATTTTGTCTCAAAATCGTAGAACTTTTGATAGGAATGACTTAGAGGGATAATTTTTTGCAAATGAAGATATATCCTTAGCAAATATAGAAAGAATAAAAAATCAATTTTGACCTTGAAAATCTATGTTGAAGTTAGCAATTTTTTTCAATTTTGTTTATCGAATACCACGGGCGTACAGATATTATATTTTCATGTCCTACATACGTTTTTTTATACATTTTTGTGTGCTGATTCTAAATCTGGCCTGTAAATTAATGCAGAGCTTGATGATTCTGAGAAAAAGGCGATGGAAGTTGCTATTCAAATCCTTAAAGGAATGCATTATTTTTATCGAAGCAAATTTCATTATTCGGAGTATTTAGGGGCTTCTGGTGTGACTGATTTCAAATACGAATAAAAACTATCAAAATTCAAAACGGCGAACTTAATATGGCGGACCATAATTGTCAAAATTAAACCGATGTCACTTAAAGTTGTTACTCAGGTGGTTTTCGGGTCATTAATTTCAAATCCGAACTCAAAATGTCAAAATTCAAAATTACGAATCACATATGGCGGATCACAATTTTTTTTAAATATATATTTTACTAAAAATTGCTACACGGGTGTTTTTCGGGTCGCTGATTTCAAATCAGAAGTCAAAATGTTAAGATTCAAAATGGCGGAAGTAATGTGGCGTGCTATGTACGTAACATGAAATATTTGTGGCCGATTTTAGCCGCTAATTTAAAAAGACGGACCCAGAAAGTCCCAAGTACAAAATTTAAGTGAAATCGGTTTAATTTTTACAATTATGATCCGCCATTTGGAAATTTGACATTTTTATCTCGAATTTGACATCAGCGACCCCAGAAACCTTTGAATACTCCGTATGATGAAATTTGTTTTGTTAGAAATAATGCATTCCTTCAAAGATTAAAATTGCAGACACACTCACATTTTTGTCAGAATCCTGAAGTTCTACATTAGTTTACAGGCCGGACTCGGAATCAACATGCGAAAATATATTTAAAAAAGTATGTATAACGTAAAAAATTATACGTATACGCTCGTGGTATTCGATAAATCAAATTAAAAAAGAAATTGCTAACTTCAAAATAGATTTTCAAGGTCAAAATTGATTTTTTACACTTTCTCTATATTTTTTCTATATTCGCTAAGGATTTATCTTCAATTAACAAAAAAAATTATCCCCCTAGGTCATTCCTATCAAAAGTTCTACGATTTTCAGACAAATCTCTCCCAGGACCATCCCCGAAAAGCGCCCTGATCCTCGCAACGCACATCCGCTTTACCTAGATGTCAACCCAAGCAGTCCGTCGTGTTTCCTCTCTCCCCAAGAGTCCGTGTTACTCCTCGCGAATGAGTACCCCCTACGGGCGATCGGACACGAGCTCTCTCCCAAACTAGACGCCCAGCTGGGGATTATTTCCAACGCATACCACCCCCAGCTGCCTTGGACACCACCCTCATGTCTGGAGTGCCCCCTCCACTCTAGCCTATGAAATCGAATTTATCCGCAGAGAAGACGCCGTCGGTACCTCTTGTACTCTTACGGCTACCTACACCTACAGCATCCCACTAGACCACCCACAGCTTCATTACGAACTACATTTTCTCCGTTACCTTCAGATTCCCCCCAGACGCTGCTACGTCCGCAGCAGCTACCGCACCTACCACCACGTGCAAAAGGGTGTGTAAAAACGTAATCCGTGTCAATCACCGGCGACGACTCGTCATATTAAGTGACATCAATGCCTGCGATTACCCCATCACCATAGACAATAAAATCAAGTAGACGAGCTGTCTACTTAGAAAAGTCATAACCTTCACCAAATAACAAAAACTCGGAAGAACAATCGGTCTTTTTCAGGACTACCAAACGTTTCCAAACGTAGATTTACATATTGTTTTACCCTCCTTCTGGAATCAAATAAACCAATCCCTATTTTATTTTATTCTAAATCTTCTGAATCAGTCTCAACCCACAGACTGATCTCAAGTAGGTATGAAGTGAAAGAAAACTATCCATTTTGCTCGACCTCAGTCACTGGCGTGACCTTTGACGTCATCAAGGTGTTAACCCGGCGCTCTATGAGACACAGAGTTTGAATTAGACATGATTGAACATTTTTTGCAGCCTATGAATTATTGGTTGTCGTTAATGATACTTTAAAGAACATTTTGAAAGTTGTTCGAAATGTATATGACCAAATTTGTGGACTCTCTATCGAAAAAATCTTATTTTTTAAAGTTGAACTTTAACGATCCATGGTGACTTTCTAACGCAGAAATTGAAAAAAAAAAACATTTTTTTTTTAATATTGTAGATTATTCTTTCCAGCGTATAATTACCCCTAATAGAAGGCCTTTAAGTGAAATCTACGATACCCGGATCGGGTTTGTAAAACCGTTGCGCGCCATGCCACAGTCGGGTAAAAAAGTACTTGGGTAACAAATTAATTTACAGCCTACACTTTTCATTGATTTCGACGTTTATTTTCATTTAAAATTAAAGCTCATTAGTAATCTAGGATATTTTTGGGATTCTCAATGGTTGGCTCCTTGAAATCTGTAAGATTGGTATAAAATGTAAGAGAAATTAGTTTCATAAGTATTAGTTGAAAATAAGACGATACTTGAGAATTGTTTAAGCAATTTTTATGAACAGGGCCCGAGTCCTGTGACTCACAGAGTATCCAGTTAGCATTTTTATGACTTCATCTCAAGATCACACCAGTGACTGATATCACTAGTTCACTAGTACTATCAAGTGAAGGGTGAAGCGCATATAGCGCTGGGAGTCTTTCCAGCCTGTTTTTACATGGCAAGCATACGAAAAATTAGTTATAAATTAATTTAATTGATATAAAAATTATATAAAGTGGTTTTACAAAAAAAAAGCTTGAAAAATGCATGGAGAAGCAAAAAATATATTCTTTTATTACATATATGGTAACAGCAACATTTATTGGCACCTTAAGAGGAAATTTCGACTTTAGGAAATAAATAAACACATAAAATATTAAATTCTGAAATAGTGAAAATTACACCTACACTCAAAATTTTACGCAGAATACACTGGAATATTGAATTATTATTAAAAGTTGAAAAAAAGATGGAAAATTATTCAAAATAAGTATGTAGTCCCAAAATTGTAGTGCTTGGCACTGCTAACTCCAGTTGTCAGCAGCCACCGTCTTCAGTGCTTGGCACTACACTCACATAGCCTCCCAAAATTTCTGTAATTGCGCTAAACATTGATTAAAAACGAGTTGTGCATCTGAAAATATTAAATAATTTTTATATTAGTAATCATAAATTTAGTGTTTTATAAATTTTTTTTGGACAAGCCAATATGTTTAAAAGTAGCTTTAAAGCTTAGCTATGTCGCATGTGTGTTCTTCGCTATAACTTATTGAACATAATATGTATAATGATAATAAGATTGCAGTTATAATTGAAATAAAAACAATACCTACCTATACCTAGAAGACTAAAAAGAATAAATGATATGAACAAAACTTTGGAGATTACGATTACCGGCGTAGAAATGATAGCTTTATATATTATCGTGTTTAGCTACTTCGACATCTACCTAATAACGATTTTTGTCGTGCCAGCACTTTTAACACTTCATTTTATGAAAAATACGTGAAATACTCCATGGCAACATACGAACTTAGGATTGCATAACGTTACTTTTTTCTGACAAGGCAGGGGTGCCAGCGAATGAAAACGTTCCAGAATCGCATGGTCTGGTCATTGGCACTGGGATGCCAACGACTAGAGAATATATTTTACTTTTAAGTATTAATTTCCATTGCCCCCCCCTCTAAAATTAATAATTAATTAAATTCTCTTCTATTTTTAGGGTGCCCAGAATTCCCCCGGCCTTTTTTCTACAATAATAAAGATTTTGCCTTAAAATTTTGGAGAATGATAGCGAACATGCTAACGGACGTTCCCGAACTCTTCTGTTGTGGAATAATTTAAAAAATTTTCATTTTGCTGAATTTGATTAATATGTGTGTATTTTGAGGTACAACAGAGACCGACATTATTGGAATGGCAGATACCTCAAAAGCGAATCCTAATCTCCAAATAGTGCACAGAGAAAATTTTTATTTAGCAGAATAAATTTTTTTTGCTATTATCCCTCAAAAAAGAGTTCGGGGACGTCTGTTGTT
>JAABKJ010007812.1:0-11600 GCA_011634705.1 Andricus grossulariae
CAGCCTCCAACTGTCACATCCAGTGGACAATACTGGTTATACTTTCTTAACTCTAACTCTCTGAAAGAACTCTGTAAGCTCGCCTTTTTTATGTCTCAAATATTGCGTCTTAGCACATTTATAATGGAGTCTTAGGTCTTGACACGTCACTGTGTGCGTTACAATATCGTTTTAATACATATCTTGTAATTGTAATCGACGTTGTTTCTGAATTGCACTCTCTGTTTATACTTATCAAATAATATATTCATTACTGCATATTTGCACTCATTTGTAATGGTCAACGACCATGAAACAAATTATTTTCTAAAAAAAACTAAAATTTCTAATATAAAGTTTCGCACTAACAGTGTAAATCATAAAACATTGTTATTTATCAGATCGAGAATCATATAGTTTAGAACAGAGGTTGGGGGGAGGGGTTCAATGAGAGTACCGTAACGAAATTAAATAACGTTTAGTACGTTTCCGGGTGATGAATTTGAACAAAGTTTGCGAATTTTGCGACAGCTGAGTTTCCCTGCAACGGTTCAGTTCAATAATAACCTAATAAGTTTAAAAATAATTATCATATTTCAGACTTCACACCCTTTTCCCAATTCTCCTTTTTCTCCTTTTTAAAAAACTATTTTCTACCCTGTTTTCAAGAAACATAATCCTTTTCTTGTTTTGTTTCGCCTAAATGCGAACTAAATTAATTAAACCCAATAAGCAAATCCAACTATTTTCGGTTCAAAGTTATTATTTTTTAAATTCTACTATTATATGTTTTATTCGAAATTCATCTCGTTTGGTTAAAAATGCTAATATTTGGTTGGAAATGTAATTATTTGTTTAAAATACAACTATTTTGTTGAAATCAGTTTTTTGGTTGAAGATTAATGTCTTTGGTTAAAAATTTAACTATGTTGTTGGAAATTCGTTTCATTTCTTATTAAAATTGATCTTTTTTAGTTGAAAGTTCAACCATTTGTTTAACAATTAGTGTATTTTGATGTATATTCGTATTTTTGATAGAAAATTAACCTTCTTGGTTAACAAGTGATTTTTTTTGTTAAGAGCTCATCTCTTTCGTTGTAAATTTAATAATTTTGTTAGTAATTTTTTTTTTCATTTGAGAATTAAATTGTTTAACTCATGATATGAATATTATATTTTCAGTAAAAAATTGATATTTTAATTGAAAATTTATCTTTTCTAGATGAAAATTCAACTATTCGGTTGAAAATTCATGTATTTTGTCGTAAATCCTTCTTCTTGGGTGGAAAATTAATCTTCTTGTCTGAACATTCATTCTCCTTTATTAACTGCTCCCAATTTATAATTAAAATAATTTTTTGTTGAAATATCAACTATTACATGTTTTTTCGAGAATTCATATGTTCTGATTGAAAAACCAAGTACTTGCTTTAAATTTGAACTACATACTTTGTAAATAATTCATGTATTTAGTTGCAAATTCAAATATTTTGTTAAAAATTATTTTTTTCTTGTTGAATTTAACTGGTTGAAAATAATTTTCTTTTGTTTTATTGAAAAGTATTTTTTTAATCTGAAATTGAAACTATTACATGTTTGGTTAAAATCTTACATGTTTTAATTGGAAATTCATTTGTCTGGTTAGAAATTCATTTGCCCGGTTGAAAATTCACACATTTTTTTTTAAATTCGTTTTTTGCTAAAGAATTTACCTTCTTGGTTAAAAATTCAGCTATTTGGTTAAAAATTCAACTCTTTTATTGAAGACGTCTTTCTTGGTTGAAAATTCACTGTTCGATTATTATCAATGCAACTGTTTGGTTAAAAATTAATTTGGTTTCTTGTTAAAAATTCGTCTTTTCGGGTTAAAAATGAATTTTTTTTTATAGAATATGTTTCGGTTTCAAATTCAACTTTTTTTTTTTTTTTTTTTTTTTTTTAAAAATTTTTTGGTTTTAAATTTAACTTTTTTTTTTTTTTTTTTTTTTTTTTTGAAGTAGTATATTTCGGAATTAAATCTTAGTAATTTAAAGTTGTTTCATTTTGAATTAAATATGTTATCTGAATTGGTTTTATTTAGCAAAAATGTATTCCCCTGTTATTTCCCTATGTTCGTGAAAAGTCAGCCTATTTCCCCTTTTTAGAGCATTTTAGGCTGTAAAGTTACTTTCAGGGTGGGTGGCAATAGTCGTCAACAAGGAGGACGGAGGGGATCCAAAATAGTCAAAATTGATACTGTAGTTTATGGACGGGCCGTCCAAAATAATATTATTTTTTTTCAAACTTGTTCTATGGTTAAAAAGAACCCGGTTTTCCATTATAGCCACGGACTAAGTCAAGTAACTGATGAGATGAAGATGTAATTAGTTAATTTAAGACGTCGTATGAAATCATTTGCGATGATGCTGTAGGCACAAAATTAGGAGCATGGTGTAGTTTGCAGTTCTTCTTTTACCGCTGTTATGCTTACACAGCGGCCGCGAGTGTTGGAGGTGACAGCAGTTGCCTCTGGTTGCTTTCTTAGACCTACCATGTATCACTCTATAGGTTTTTAGTCGCTTGCTTCCTGATGGTCCAGGAAGTTTCTCACAATGCGACAGGTGTTTAATAAATCTGCCTTCTGAGCTGCTGCCAGTACCCTATGGACCACTAAATGTTGATTATTATTATTATTAATATAACATTAAGCGGCATCCCTTTCGGGGTGTATAATTTCTATATTAACGGCACTTAGAATCCATTTGAATTGCATTCGAATTGCAAAATCCTATTGTTCTTGAAAGCTGATGACTCAAGTTTTTTGTATTCATTTTTCTTCACGTGCACGTGCTTTGCGAATCTGTTGAAAAGTGAAGGTATTCGCTTTGCGATTGGGTATATCTTATCACAAAACTGCAAAGGCTTTGAATCACTGGCGTTTTTCTTGAGTCGTAATAGTTTGAAGTTTGCAGCTTTTTTTGTAAGATGCAATATTGAATGAGTCATCAAATTTTCGAATTGCAAAATAAAATGAAGGGCCACATTGCATTCGGGCGTAAGTGCCAAAACCCGAATTTTACAGGAGAAACAAAAAACTATCTAACTTTCACGCGATTAGTTTTAAACAAAAAAATGCGAAAATTGTTCGAGGTACTGTTAGGCTTTATCGAACCGTGAAACGAACACCCTGAAAGAAGCATTGATCTCCGATAAAGCCTTTGTCAAAAGAACGGCACGTCCCCAAAAATTCTGATTTTGATACATAAAGAGTTGCATAACTTTTTATTTTTGAATTAAAAAAAAAACCTTCGCGCTAGTGGTTAACTCTATTAAATCGGGAAAAGAGCACTTTACAAAAAATAACCATGTGCAAGAAAGCCCTGGTCAAATATCGGCGTGTCCAAAAAAACTCAAATTTTGAAACATAAAAAGTTGCGTAACTGTTTTATTTTTGAATTTAGAAAAAAAGACAAGAAAGTACTTTCAAGCTATTACTTAACTCTATCAACCCGCGAAAGAAACACCATAAAAGAAGCAGCCACATCCGATAAAACCCCTTATCAATGGTGCATAAAAAGTTGTATAACTTTTTTATTTTTTGAATTAATAAAAAAAAAAGTACTTTCGAACTATTACTTAGCTCTATTGAATTATGAAAAGAACAGGCAAAAATGTGAAATTCCCTTATTTAAAAAAATACGAAACATGGATTTTGACCCACTTGTAAAGCGAGCTGGACCATAATCTTCTACCGAAATATAAGTTAGATTAAAAAAATTATTTGAGGCCAATAAAACGTATTTCCGAAATTTAGCACTTACGCCCATGTGCAGTGTGGCTCTTCAAATACTGGTTACTCACAGTAACAATTTCAAAGTTTTGACAAATTTTTGTCAAATGAAAATAATTGGTCAGCGTGGCTAGAGGAATAATTGGCTGGTGGGGGTAAATTAATATCGTTTGAAGTTGAACTGTTGCATAAGGAATGGCTGCGGGCTAGCACATATTGACATGACGCTTTGCGCGGGGGTTCTTTATCGTGCTTGCATTTGTAATAGGTAAGTATCATTTAGCCTGCTTACGTATACTACTGTGAGCGTAACAAATTCTTGATTAACGCGCTTTGCACCGCACAAGATACACATCATGGTACCCGGTACACAATCGCGCTGATGTATTACGCCACTTTCATATATATGTTCAATTGTCATACTTAACTATGTCTACAAGGTGTCACGTTGTACTTCAAGTACGTTGTATTGTATACGGAACGACAACAAGTATGAGTAACTTGACGTGGGAATTGACGCTAATGAATGTCACCGCGGACTAATGAGTGTCATTTTATTGTTACGGATTTTATATTGACAATTTTCAAGTTATAGCGGTTTTTACTGCTTTTTAATATTTTTTTATGTTTATAGGATGTTTTTGTTTTAAATAAAAGTTTTTTTTTAACTTCATTGATTTCGGTATTAAGATGAAATTTACAAGAAACATTTTTTTCGGAATGCAGGTAACGCTGTCGCACCTTAAATATATGAGTTTCTGGTTCGAATCCAAACTAAGCTAGATCCCCCCCCCCCCCATAAAAAGCTCTAAAAGAGAAAAAGTAAGATCTTGCTAAAAAAAGTTAGAAATTATTATTTGATATTGTTGATAATCACTGTCTGTACTTTTGTTACATATCAACTGTATGACGTATTATATATATACGTAGACGCAGTAGCAAGTAGAGAAGGGAATCCGACCGTCTTGCATTTCTTGGGGACAATATGTCGCTGGAACGTGGATATAACGCGACTATTGAAGTCTACAATTTCTTGTTATGTTTCTAACTCAAGGCCAGGTTATACTTATTCGATTCCTATATTACCCATATTTTTCTGAGTTCTATGTTTGGGAAGGGTTATCTGATACTAAATGTTCCGAGAGGCTATATTCACTGAGTGAAAATGAGTGAAAAGTCATTCCTCACTCAAAACGGCTCATGTGAAATTTCTTATGATCCGGCCAGATCATGAGAAATTTTTCCAAATCTTAGGAAATCGCGCCAGCTTAGGGAAAATCACGTAAATTCCTCGCAACTGTTCTCAACTCATCTCAACTCAGCGTCGATCACTGTGTAAAGTCAGTCAAAATTCAAATACACGTAACATCGTGGGTTTTTTTATTGTTCTCAAAACGGAAAAATACGTGTCGCCTAATTTTCTCTAAAAAAGAAGAACATATTTCGCCGCCAAGAGATTCTGCGACTTAATGTGTGATCTGTGACTGTGAAACCTGCCTGATTTGGAATGGATTCGGTTCTTTTATTAATATTTTTACGTTATTTCATTTTATATTGTAAAGTCTTTATAAATCATGTTTGCAATGATGCTACCGGGATGAGCTAGGGAAATTCTGTGTGCAGTTCTAGGTCTGTCCGATTTCTTTTAACTGAATATTACGTAAAGACCACGAAAAACTAGGGCCACCGTCCCCGAGAAATTGATCACTTTCCAGATATTCGCGTTTTAATTTTTTTTTTTTAAATAATCCAATAATCCTCTTACTATTTCGGATTTTTTGAAACTTCGAACATAGCATCGGTTCCTGTCTCATTCCTTGATTATGTCGATTGTTGACATAAAAAATAAACAATTACGTAGAAAAATAAGAAAAATTAAACTGTGCTTTTTTTTTTTTTTGATTCTACTGCAAAAACACTCTATCAAAAGTTGTACTACTCCCAGAGGAGCATTTTTTTCTAAGACATTTTTTCATACATACAACTGACCAATTATGAGAAAACATATATTAAAGAAAGAAAGAAAAAAGTTCAGGGCCAGAATAGAAAACTCATTTCGTACTCTTCCTCATCTTCTTGTATTTTTTAAATTCATCCGTATTCTTTCCGATTCTCTTCGATTCTTTCCAGTTCTTTCCGATTCTTGCCAACTCTGACTTGTTCCGCTTCACTCATCTCAACTCAGACTCATGATCGCGTATTCTTCGAAATCCAGGAATTCTTGCACTCATTTTCACTCAGTGAATAGCCCCTCGGCTATAACTCTGACAATTTTCTTTTCATCGAAAAAAGTCGTAAGGATAAATTGTTTTAATGTTTGAGTGCTACGGATAGCCGTCCACGGGACTTCTGCATTTTGAAAAAAATGGTCTAAAAAATTTTGAATATGCTGTAACTTTTTGAAATTCTATCAAAAATAGCTGGTTAACGAACTCGATCTTTCTTTTTGGTTCCTGAAACTGTGTGCCAAAGCACAATCCAATCCGATTAGTCTTTCAAAAGTTGTCCGGTATACAGACGACGGCAGACAGGCATACACCGACGTAAAAACGATTTTTTCTGACTTAGGGGGCCTCAAAACGTCGACATTTCATGGAATCCACGAAAGTCATTTTTCACATGGAATCAATACCAAACTAAATTGTTTGATCCAATGAAATTCCACGTTTAACTTATTTTCATTAAAATATGTTGATTAACCTCTTCAAAAAGATCAAAAACACCGTGAAACATAGTTATAAATATCAACAAAACTATTTGGTATTAAAGTATTAATATTTCATTGTTGTGTGATTTCTTGCAGCCCAGACAAAATGGCGGACGTTATTCTCGAGTTCCATCTCAAGGCGGCAGCATGCAGACCAATGTCTTCTCACCAGAATATGACGATCCCGCGAATTGCGCACCCGAGGAAGATCAGTACGGTTCTCAATATGGACAATATGGTGCTCCCTACGATCACTATGGCTCCCGTGGATCTGTAGGTCGCCGCAGCGTAGGGTCAGCCCGCAACCTTCCCATGTCAAATTCACCGGAGCCCCCACCACCACCACCCAGAAATCACGATCCTAACAACTCTAATTTCAATGACAGCAAAGAAAGCAATGAGATCAGTGAAGCGGAGTGCGATCGAGATCAACTAATCAATCGCAGCTACGGTGGTCAGTACCTCTCGCGCGGAAGGTAAAGAGGACGACGAGTAATCGTGAAATCACGATCATTAACTCGACGTCCTTTTGTCTGACGCTTTACTAACGACATTACTAACAGCAGTCTTTTTTCGTTTGTCGCAAAGTGTTACTAACTGCAGATAATTGTTATCAATAACACTGTTCGGATATCATTGGATGACGTTATCACAATTTGATCCAAAATATTTGTTTTTCTGATGGGGTGACATGGAACATGATTTTGTTCGAAACTTATTTTATCTGTTTTACAGATGAAAAAGAATAATCATCTTTGTTCTTTGGGAGCTGCTTTCTTTCCAAAAAAGAGTCTTCAAGATTGCTGAATCTGTTAGAGGAAAACCTTAAACACGATGCACCAATGACTTCAGTTTCTTAGTCACATCGCACTTTTAATGTTACTTCTTTCCAAACTTCCTCGCCCCCGAAATTTTTCCAAGACCTGTAATCCCTTCTTCCCTCGTTCAGTAATATCAAACGTCAATTTTTCTGACTACTTTTTACGTCTAGCTTTAAAACTATTTTATTGCTTTATAAGACACGGGGATATTAATTTAAAAGCAGTTAATTTTTTTAAGTTATCAGTTTTTTAATAAGCATCAACCTTTCTGGTTGATTTTTATTAATTTAAAGATCCTTAATACCATTTGGAAGGCTTGTGAATTAAGCATTTAGGTTATGAACGTTAATGTTTATTTCTTAGAAATTTAGCATGTTTTTAAATTTAATGCTTATGAAAACTGAAATTGAAACAACGAACAAACAATAAACTAGCGTTTTTACTGACATTTCCGAATCAGCAGCTTTTTTGGAGAGCAGTATAATACAGGCAATATAGTAGTTGCATGTTAGTATCGTCGTAGTGATCTTCGTGTGAATTGGATCGTGTATTTTTCTATTTCAGTGAATACTTGCACCAAGGATGGCATGTCGACCGAGGAGATGCGAAAGCTCATTGAAAGGTCAGTAGTGCGCGTTCGATAGTGGATAAGCACCTTCATCCGCGTAACTACTGTATATGTATAATCGGGTTTTCAGAGAAATCTATTCAAAAGCAAAGAAGAACTTGTGCCTTGCACTTTCAGAAATTCAAACAGTTTTCAAGTAATGGACTTCTAGTACCAGATTATTTTCTTCATGAAAAAAGCCGAACGCAACGGCATTAATAACTCACTACTTCTTAGTCAGTTGTGCTTCTGTACATAATTAATTTGCCAAGTCCTTGATTTTTTCATTAAAATTGTATCATATTTAACAATTTAATATAGAAACTTGAAAATCATTGCACAAAAAATTCGAAACTTCGGGTACAATGTATGCTACATGAATTTACATATTGAATAATTAAAAAGAATAGTTTTTTGTTGATGGAATTATAGTTTTTGATCTACTAGTCCAAACCGAAATTGGTTTTATTCATTAGCTGTGAACAGATTTCTCTCTAGCTCGGATGGGATTCGAACTCAGGTCTGCAGATTGCCGGTCTAGTCGAGTACAAAACATATCAAAAATCAATTCAAAAAAATGTTAACACTAGCACAACCAACTAGTACGTTTTTTTAGTCACGCAAATCTTTTCCTCTGTACTTACTTTCCGTTTCCATGACAAAAAGATTAGGGTTGCTACAGATTTAGATTTTCAAATTCCAAATCTTTCATTACGCAACTTTGAAAAAGTCCCAGCCTTCTCACTGTCAACCCCAGCCAAATACATTAGTGAATTTTAGGATAAGAAAAATCTAACATTAAAGATGAATAATCACACAAAATTAAACTAAGTATGCTCCGAAATTGTAGTTTTTCAATTTTAAAAACCCAGTTTAAATTTTAATGACTTACAAGTCGAAATCCTCAGTCCTTGCAATTTTATTCCGTTTTAAGGATAAGACTTGAAGTTTTAAACTTCTAAATTTCAAATATTTTAAGTTGTAATTCTTTTTAAATACGACAACTTACGAATTTTATTTTTCTTTAAATCAAAAATCTTCATCTGTTCCAATAAGATTAATAAATTCTTTAAAATACTGTAACTTTAATTCTAGAGCATTTTAACTCTCAAGCTTTTTATTCTTAATTATTTGAAACTAGAAAATAGTTTCCAAATTCAAAGACGTCTTATTGCGTCATATACCTTAATTATCTTAAACGTAACCAATTCCATGGCTTTAAAATATTTCTTTCTTGGTTTTTTTTTTCAATTTAAATACTTCATATGACCTTTCTGTAATAAAAATGCTTGCAAATTCGAAAAATGTAAACTTTTTGTTCCGTTGTTTAATTTCAACTTTCATTCTTTTCAAAACTTGAACCTTCTCTATTTACGTAAACTATTAAATTTTATTTTTTCTTAATTTAGTACTTTTTTGAACTGTTATTATTCAAATATTGTTTACTTTTTCAATTTTGAATGCTTTCAATATGATTGATATTTAAAATCGATTGACAGTTAAGGCTTGAGTTTATAAATTATTAAAATTTGAACGATTTAAATTTAGAACCAAACATATCTGAATGTTTCACTGAAAACTTATTAAACTTTAAATGCTTATAAGCTTTTAATTTAAAATTCTTTAATTTCAAATGCAATCTTCGGTAGTTTCAGTGTTAAGTATAGAAACAGTTTCGTAGCTTGATTAAATTCATGACTTAAAAAATTTTAATTCTCGAAAATTTTTGCAATTAAATAAGATTTAGGGGCCGTTCAAATATTATGTAACGCACTTGAACGGCTACTTAGGTGGGTGATTTATTTTGCACGAAGTTTCAAAATGTAAATGCCCTAACCCGATAATCGGTGACATTTGACAAAAAAATGATTTTGTACAGAAAAAGTCGAAATCGGTTAATATTGAGAACTCGCGCGTTACATTTGGAATTCCGGCCATGATATTTAAATGGCGAAAACTTAGTAAAATCTTAAAAATAAGATAACTTCCTCAAATAGAATCAAAATCTAACTATTTTTGTAGGGAAAAGTAGCGTTTCACATACTGAAAATGTGAGCATACGCAAAAATGAAACGGTCGCTAATTTTTTTTTCAATTATGAATTTTGCCTATCATCACTTTTTTTAGTGCGTGAAAAGCTACTTCTTCCTACAAAAATAGGTAAACTGTAATTATATTTGAGAAGGTTATCCCATTTTGAAGGTTTTACTCAGTTTTCCCCATTTAAGTACCATTGGAAATTTCAAACGTGTTGCGCCACTTCTAAATATTAACCGATTGAGACTTTTTTTGTGCAAAATAATTTTCTCGTCAAATGTCACACCTATTACCGGATTAGCGTATTTACATTTTGAAACTCCACGCTGATTTTGTTTAACCATTATAAAGTCGATAACATTTGCTTCTGTCATGTCATGAGTAAATACTGTTTCTGTGCAAACTTATTGCTACTTCAATTTCATAATAGAGTTATTTATAAAATATAGGAACTTTCAAGTTAAAGAAATTATGTAAACTGAAGTACATACATTTAGTATGCTTAATTTGTTATAAAAATGCTTTATCTAGTATTATTTATCAGTTGATAGAATGGTTAATTTTTATTAATAAAACTTCAATCATTTATCAAGTACCTTTTCATTGCCAATACAATTTTCATAACTAATTTTTACAGTTTATTGAATCTATTTTCCCTTGTGTTGATTTTTTAAGTGAAGAAGATTCGATTTTCAGAAATGACATATAGTTGATGTTTCAGTAACAATATTGTAATTAACAGAAATTTGTTTTTATTCGTGTTGGCCAGATAAATTCAATAATTTAAAAGATTTTGGTGGGTTATCCTCTTCTACAGTCCTATATTGTTCATTACGCTTAATGAGATCTTACAACATTAGTTTTTAAGTAATGTTTTTCGCCCATCGCCGGTTGGCCTCATCAGCAAATCATCATTAAGTCTGACAAACAAGTTCTAATATGAGAAATAATAAAAAATTAAAATTGAGTTCGTATAAAAATTGCAATTAAAAAGTTACGAAATTCTTACCTATAGATCTATCAAAATTACTAGGATCTCTTTGATACTTAAGGATAATTTTTAATTAGAATAGACTTCGGTTAGAATTTTTCTAAATATCATAGTAGATTAGAAATCTAAGAATGATTAAACTATCCATAATTTTTTCTGCCGGTAGAGGAAACCCCATTAATATCTTTTATTTAATTGTAACTAACATTTTAAAATAGTATACATAATTTTTACCGTAAATGCGCAATGGTATATTTATTTCGTTTCTTTTTTTATTTTAGTCCACATATTTATTTTTAGTTTACATATAGATTTCGCCAAAAATTGTTACCCGGCTATTTGTTTAGAAGCAACTGGTTTGACAATTTTGAATCGTGTATTTACAAAATATATTAGGAAACAATACAACATGTTTATTTCTTCAAGCTGAAAAAATAAATGGATCAAAATAATTGATTTTTAGTTTTCACAATATACGAGTATGCACGGAAAATAAAGTTGACTGTCGTACGGAACTTTTTGTTTAAGGGTAAATGGTAGTCTATGACGTAATTAAAATTTGACCTTGTAATGTTAATTTTGTCCGCCTTCTTACTTTTAAACTAAATAAGTTTAGCGTGTCGAAATTTTGGGAGACGGAAGAAAATATATGAGCTGACATCGGTTGGGTCCCTTGGAGTATTTATTTT
>JAABKJ010007813.1:0-11600 GCA_011634705.1 Andricus grossulariae
TATATTGACCCTTACGTGTGGATTTTGGACCATCTACCAATGTCATATCATGTGCAACAACCTGACCTTGTTGCATTGCTGCTAAAGTAAACTTTTTATCGAGAATTACGTCATTGGGGGTTAATTCGGTGCTGAGAGTTCTAGGAAGTGGCAATGGGTTTCCACTTTTAGCCACTCTAGGAGCTCGAATTCCTTAAAAATTGAAGAAATGATTGATTATGTTTATTTGTGCAATATTTCCGTTCAGTGAGGGGCCTTCCATAAACCACGTTACCAATTTTTTTGTTGTATTTTTGACTCCCCTCCCCGTCATGAAACCTTTAACCAAATATGAAACTGTTTAACCAAACGAGATGAATTCCGAGCCAAAAATATATAATATATCTACGTACGTAACGTTGCTTCCACTAATTCCCCTCCAGTTAAAAACATAGTTTTTGACTTCATCACCTCCTCTCTCAAATTGGTAAAGTAGTTTATGGACGGCTAATAATAATTATAAAAAAAATTTACCGTCTGCATAGTCTGCAGGAAGAATGCGTAAATTTCTCGTGAATGGCATTCCCCAGGTAGGATGCAACATATTATTGCAGGAACCATTGAAAGTTCGATACCTGTATTTTTTACAGGGAAATGGGCAAAAATCACCGCATTTAATGTCCGTATCATTAGGGGTCCTTTCTTGTTCAACGCTGTATTAGTAATTTAAACAATATTATTTTTGCCAACAGTAAAATTAAAAATCAATAATAACACATTTTTTAATATTAAAATTGGTGAATATTTTGGAAAAAAGTGTAATAATTAAATGAATTATTGTATCTAGATATCTATAATATATGATTTGAAAATTTCAAGAATGATTGATAATAATTCTAAAAGAACTGTTAAAAGAACTGTTTGAAATTGACACATCAGTGATTGAATGATTTATTTAGTTTTGAATGGTCACAATTTATATTAATTCTTAGTTTCACTCAAAATATTTTCCTTTTTCGAAATTTTACACAATTGGATATTGTTTGATGTGGATGAAAGAAACGTTGGATGATGTTATTACTTTCCGATAAAATGTTCATAAAAAATTGTCTGTCATCATGACCATGTCAGTGTCATCAAAAAATTTCATTCTTAGAAGAGAATTCTTGCACTCTACATAACTTAAAAAAAAATTCTTTTGTCATAAATTTGCAGGGAAGGGGTTACTGGTATTTGCCGCAGCCGACCTAGCGGCTGATGTTCGGCTGAAGAATACAGTGGCCGAGAGAAGGCCCTGGGAAGGTGCAGACCTCAAAGTGGATGGTGTTAAATGGCTCTAAAGGATGCTGAGGGCTACGGCGTGTATCCCATGTAAGCTGGAAGATCCGTCTGTTGCCCTGTGGCGCTTGGAGGGATCCAACTCTTCACTAAAGACATCGTCCTGGCGAGTCGTCAGGCATGATCAGCTTCAGGGAGAGAACACAGCAGGAGGTCCTAAACAACTCCTAGTTGCGCAGACTCCTGAGTCCCAGGCGAGGTCTCTTGCGGTCCTCAACAACAGGCCCTTCCACCATCATGGGCATATCAACTTTAGGGTTGCCGTTCAGGGACAGGAGGAGCGTGTCAGGACAGACAAAGGTCGATGGCAGAACTAAGTAACTCCTACCAGCCTAACGATTACAGAAATGAACTTGCATCACAACAAAGGCGCCTCTGCGGAGGTGCATTCTTATGAGGCGCACAGTTATATCACTAATCCAGAAAACTTGGTTAGTTCGTGATATCATGAGGGGATTAGGGGGGAAGGGAATGCTCGTTTTTGTTACATGGACACTAGGCGGTCAAACCAAGGGCCTGGATCCTGGCGAAGGAAGTCAACGTTATTCCGCTGTTAGAACTATGTTCGAGAGATCTGATGGTGATAACACAGATCTTAGAGGAATTGGAAAGTTATTATCACGGGATCGGCCTACTTTTTATATGACAGCAAAACCAACCCATCAGAGGAAGTACGTATACTAGTGGAAAAATGCAAGGTTACGGGTCTTCCTCTTCTGTGAGTATGCCATTCTAACTCCCACTTTACTTTGTGGAGTAGCACGGACACAAATTCAAGTGTGAATAATCTATTGGAATATTTAATCACTGCTAAGTTAAATATTCTCAAAACACGCACAGTCTGCACGGGCAGTTTAATGCCAGAAATCCATGAAGAACGGATTGGGGCCAGTTTTCCACTGAACTAAAGAGTTCATTTTCGGAGGTACCCAGCTTAAATAGAGGATTGCACACCCTGGACATAATAGTCAATATTTTAACGGTGGCCATTAAACGGATTAAACGCTACTAAGTGGAACGGAAAACTCGAAGAGATTCACAGGGAAACCAGAGAGAGGTTCGGACGTGTTAGTACTGGCAAAACGGATTAACTATAGACCTCATTTACGACGATGAGGGATGAATATAGGGGTGCAATACGTAAGGCCGAGTAAGGAAGCTGGACCAACTTTTGCACAGACATCAAGTAAGGGGCAGAAGCGATTAGTCTGAACAAGCTGCTATCTCGAAATCTGGATGCTATTTTCGGCAATCTGAAATTGCCCGACGGATTATACTCATTGTCAGACGAGGAGATCTTGGCTTACCTGATCAAGGAACATTTTCTGGGCTTTACTAGATCAGCAGGAAAGGAGGCAATACCTCCGAAGCAACCAAAGCCTGTGGCTAAACTTGGCCCGAAACGGCCACTAGCCCACGATGTCGTTACCCTCTTCATGGTAAAGTGATCCCTGAAGTCTTTCAGCCCATACAAGTCTCCTGGTCCGGATAGGATATATGCGGTCTTCTTATGGAAGGCTGCAGAGATCATCATAGGCTCGCTCGTGAGACTTGCTAGGGCTAGTCTGACACTGTGCCGTGTTTCTACGGCATGAGGAAGTGCGAGACTAGTCTTCATTTGGAAAGCAGGCACGATCGTTTATACTTCATGCCTAAAATTTGTAACCTGTGGGAAGAGCGGACTTTCATCAGTTCAGGAAGACCTGCTCAATTTTGCCAGGTTGCTAATTATCGCTTTTAATAAGGAGAGTGATGTCCGAATTTTTCCCCTGTGGGAAGATCTGCCAGATTTTTCCACGCTGCCAATTATCGTTTCTCAACGATGGGGAGTAATGCCCGAACTTGCCGCCGTAAGTGAAGACCGGCCCACTTTGCCAGGCTTCTACGTATCGTTTTTCACTTCAGGCAGTAATGCCCGAAATCGCCACCCTATGGAAAGACCTACCCAGTTGTTACATGCAGCTGCATATTGTTTTCCACTATGGTGAGTGATGCCCGCATTAGTCAACCTGTGGAAACTCCTGCCCGATTTTACCAGGCTGCTGCGTATCGTTTTTTACTTTGGGGATTGATGCCCGCAATCGCCACCCTACGGGAAGACCTGTCCCGTTTCACCAGAATGCTACGTCCCGCATAGGTTGCTATATTTCATTCATACTCCAGAAATATTCCATTGGAACATTGGGAATATTTCCGTGGAATATTACATCCACTTTTCAGGAACATTGAAATGCCCTACGTTGGAAATATTGCCGTGTAATGCGGCATGAATGTTCCCAGGTAATATTGTCGGAATATGGCCGTGAATGTGTTTTGAATATTCCTGTCGAATATTGCTCTTCAAGTGTGTGGAATGTTCCAGCTTGAAATAAAAACATTTTTTCGAAGGACCATTTTCCTTAACATGAATCTTCTTCACGTTCGCCTTCTTCGAATTCTCCTTCAACTTCCTCTTCCATGTCCTGGTCGTCCATTTCATCCATTAGGTTAGATTAAATTTTCGAACTTTTCTCTCCAACAACGAAAGATATGAAAAAATGTTAAGAAAAAAGTTTCGTCGCTTACAAAAGTTGTACCGCTCACTTTTTTATGTTATCTCACGTCGTTCACGACTTAAAGATAGTCAGTCTGCCCGCTTAGAAATGGATTCGTTCTATATTGTAATTTTTCTCATATGTTTAAGCAAGAAACAAAACAAAGAAGACACCAGACTTTAAAGATGAAATGGACGACCAGGGTATGGAAAAGGAAATTAAAGGAGAATCCGAAGAAGACGAACCTGAAGAAGATTCATGTTAAGAAAAATGGCCCTTTAAAAAAATGTTCTTATTCCAAGTTTAGAACTTATTTATTTCTGAATAAATATTAAAATGAATTCATTTGAATTCATTTGAATAGACATTATACATTACTCTTTCAAGACAATGCACCAGTGATATTTCACTGAAACTTTCTTAACACTTTCACAGAAGTATTCCCTCAAAGTTCTACAGAATTTGTTGAAATTTGGTTCGAAATTTTTCCTCAATATTCGACTGGAACATTCCACGCATTTCAAGATCAATATACGGGCTAAATTCCACAGGAACATTCAGGGAAGGTTCAACGCTATGTTCAGACAAAGTTCGACAGGAATGTTCAAAACACATTCAGGGCGATATTCCGACAATATTCCCCAGGAACATTCCTTCCACATTACACGGTAATATTTCCAACGTAGGACATTTTAATGTTCCTGAAATATGGATTCAATATTCTAGGTAAATATTTGCAATATTCTAATGGAATATCCCTGGAATATGAATGGAATATAGCGTGCTATTCGGGGAATATTTTTGCAATGTGGGGAGTAAACAATATTGTTACCGTGTGGGAAGATCTGCCCACTTTTGTCAGGCTTCTACGTATCGTCTTTCACTTTAGGAAGTGATGCCTAAAATTGCCACCATGTGGAAAGAGCTGCCCGCTTTTTCCATGCAGCTACATATTCTTTTTCACTGTGGGGAGTAATGCCCGTATTAGCAACTTGTGGGAAGCACTACCCGATTTTTCCAAGGTGATACGTATAGTTTTTTTACTTTGGGTAGTAATGCCCAAAATTTCCACCCTATGGGACGACCTGCCTAATTTTACAAGGCTAATATGTATCGTTTTTCAATGTGGGGAGTAACGTCCGAATTTGTCACCCTGTGGGAGGACTTGCATTACATTTTTGTAGATAGTTAATTATTGTTTTTACATTTTGCGAAGACCTGCCTAATTTTTGCAGGCTACTGATTATCGTTTTTTAACCATGAAGATTGATGCCCGAATTTGCCATTCTGTATGAAGAACTGCCCGATTTTTCCAGGCAGCAACTGATCGTTTTTCATTGTGGAGAGTGATTCACAAAACTGTCGTCGCGTGAAAAGACCTGCTCACTTTTGCAAAGCTGCTAATTATTGTTTTTCACTGTGGGGAATTATGCCCAAATTGGGCTTCCTGTGAAAAGACCTCCATGATATTTCCAGATAGCTACTTATCGTTTTTAATTGTGGGAAGACCTGCTTAATTTTGACAGGTTACTGATTATCGTTTTTCAATGTGGAGACTGATGCCCAATTGAGCCATCCTCTGCGATGACATGTCTGATTTTGCTATGCTTTTACAATATTGTTTTTCACTGTGGAAAGTAATACCAAAATTTGTTACCCTGTGGGTGGATCCGTCCACTTTTGCCAAGCTGTTACGTATATTTTTTGACTGTGGGGAGTGGTGCCTGAATTTTCCAATCTGTAGGAAGACCTGCCCTATTTGGCCAGGCTGCTAGTTATGGGTTTTCACTGTTGGGAGTTATACCAAAATGGCGACACAGTGGAAAGACCTAACCGATTTTTCCAGGATGCTACTTATCGTTTTTCATTTAGGGGAGTGATGCACGCATTTTCTACCCTGTGAGAAGAGCTGTCCACTTTTTCCAGGCTGCTATTTATCATTTTTCAATGTGGGAAGTGTTGCCCAAAATTGCCACCCTGTGGGAAGAACTTTCCAATTTTTCCAGGCTGTTAAACATTGTTTTTCACTGCGGGGAGTGATGCCCTGGAGAAGCTTGCTCGATATAGCCTGAACTGGATCTATACTTTGGAAGGAGATGCGCAATGTGACTTGAAACCTCTTGTGATCCCCGAATTCGTCACCCAGTGGGAGGATCTACCCACTTTATGCAGGCTGTTACGTATAATTTTTGACTATGGGGAGTGATGCCTACATTCTTCACCCTGTAGGAAGACCTACCCGATTTCGCCAGGCTGCTACGTATGGCTTTTGCCTGCGGGGAGTGATGCCCGAATTTTCCACATCGTCTGAAGACCTGCCTAATACTTTCAGACAGCTGATTATTGTTTTTAATTTTGGGAAGACCTGCCCAATTTTTCCAGACAGAGAATGATCTTTTTTCACTCTAAAGAGTGATGCTCAAAATTGCCACCCTTTGTAAAGACCTTTCCAATTTCACCAGGCAGGTACACATTGTTATTCCCTGTCAGGAGGCTTGTTCGATATAGCTTGAACCCGACCTATACTTTGGGAAGAGATGAGCAATATGACCTAAAACCGCTGAGAGGATTTGTCATTGGGGGTCTTTGCTTGCTGGGTCGGGATGCCCAGACAAGCCTCAAACGAGAGGGATTCTAGAGATTGTAGTTATTTTAACCGCTTAAACCTGAATAATTTCAATTGTAAATCTCGAAAGTTTAACGATTCTGGAAACGTTAAAAAATAAATGTTTAATTTAATTGGAAGCTTTAAAGAATGATAAATTCAAACTTGAAGCGTTAAATATCAAACAATTTTAAACTTCGTTATCATTATTACAAGAAAAATGTAATTCAAAGCTCATTTTAATTAATTATATTTCAAATTAAGATGCTTGTTATTGTTTTAATTTATTTTCTAGTTTTAGACTGATTCAAAAATAATTTTATTCTGCAAGCTAAAAAAAAGATTTGAAAAAAAAAATAAGAACGATAAAATTATTTGCAGGCTAGAACGCTTTTGTTTGGAATTTGATAAAGAATATCTGGTAGTAAAGTTGTTTGTTCTCTTTCGAGTGAGTTTATTTAATGCCTTCTTGTAATAGGAGACGCAAATAAAAATACAAGATAAAGATGAGAAATGCCTAATAATACAATTTTCGAAGTCTTCAAAAATTTATATTTTATTTTAGGTTTTTTGCAATTTTTTCAAATTTTAAATTATTTATGGAAGTTTTTTAAATTTTCTGAATACAGTACAAAATTTTCGAATTTCTCCTAAAACTTTTAAAAAAGCTCTGGAAAATTGAAAAGAAATCCTGCAAACCTTCCAGATTCTTTTTTGACAATTCTATTCTTTGAAATTGGTTTATAATATTTTAATATTATAAAATATTATATTATTTAATATTGTAATATTTTACAATCTTCGTATATAATCTCTTCAAATTTATTTTTCAAGATATAATATCCTAATCTGTATTCATATATAGCACCCATATTCACTTGAAATGGTCTTCATCCAGTTGTCATTCTCATATATTCAAATAATTAAGATTTTTTGGTTTCAATTTCAGTCAGCTTTAAATTTAATAATTTTGGATTTAGGTATTCAAAATTTCTTGTGGTTTCAATTTTAGTAGAAAACTTCCGTTCGGAATTCGATTAGGAATATCTGGTAGTAAAGTTGTTTGTTATTTTTCAAGTGAGTTCATGTCATGCCTCCATGAAATAGGAGACGCAAATAAAGATGCGAAATAAGGATAAAAAATGCCTAATAATAAAATCTTGACAAAATGCCGGAAATGTGGTATTGTTCATAATAATTCGTCAATTCGAGCAAATTCATTTTCATATTATAAGTCTGCTAATAATAAAATATTTTAAAAGAGTCTCACATATTTTGGTTTAGATTAGTCCATTTATTTATATTTCAAGTAAAAATATTTCATCTTACTTTGATAGCGACACCGAGTATAAAAAATTGAGGTAAAGAATAACATTAAAATGGAAAAAGTTGACAAAGCATCCTGAATAAGTTCCTGTTACACGCAAAAGAAGAAATATTATACTTTAGCCGTCCCTTGTTCGAATCGATTTTGTTAGAATTTTTAATTTTGAAAATGTATAGAATTTTTTTTTCAACTTACTTTTTTTGTTGAGTGGTTACCCCCACTATGAGTGATAGCAGGATCGAAAGACATATTTTAATCATCTGTATACGTTTTTCAAACAGTAGCCGAGGATTTTTGAGAAAACTATCAATATAGTATAATGGAAAATGTGTAACAGCTTATAGTGAGACGAGCGGATGCACAATAAACAGGGTTTATTTCTTCAGAATATTTGTAGCTACATAATTGCAGTTTGAAACATATTGACTTGGAAAACATGTATTTTCGATCATTCTGTAATAATATACTTTTTATGATAATTTTATTTTTGAGAAGCCCGACATCGCGCATGTAAAATACGATTGTTGTATCTTATCATTCATGTTTTTGTTTGAAAATCCAACTGTTTCGTGAAACAATAATCTGCCTCATAAAAAATTTAACTATATTGCTGAAAATTCAGTATATTTTTGTTATCGGCTTTATTCCTTGAGTATTAGATACTTCCACTGATTCGCATGGCTGGTTTTAACAATTTGACGTAAAACCTCCTTCGGCTTGCTGAAATCCATTTCGATCTGAGTACATTATAATCAATACTGATCTACTGCTTTCGCTATAGTTCTATTTATAGCAATAAGGTTGTCAAATGTTAATCTTGATCATCATAGATACGACTAGTTGAGAAGCAACCTTCATTTTAGTGTACTCTTAGCCCAAGTATCTTTATTATCATCATCCTTTTCTTCCACCACTTCAACCATTCACATTCTACACCACTACCTTAAATATTTACATTCCACGAACTTCCAGCATCAGCTACCACCATAACCTCCCATCATCACCACCACCACGATAATCATCACGGAAGGTATATCTAATGCGTCATTTTGTAATAACTTTTCAGTATGTTGGAAGAGCTTTATCAGCTGACACTACCGAAAGACAGTTTGAATTAAAATATTTGTTGAAAGAACGGTGGTTGGTTTTATAATTGTTTTTCGTGGATATGTTCAAACTAATAAAATAACATTTATATTTTGAATGAAACAGAATTGTGATATTGAATACAGTAGAAAATTCTATTTTATCACTAGGAATGTTCATATGGCTTTATATGAAAGAAAAAAGGAACTCATTTCGCAATATTTTACTGTGATTATTTCGTACGTAAAAATGCAATGATGAATATACAATATAAATTATAAACCCAGGCAAGAAAAAAAGCATCAAATGAGTGCTACTGCAAGTATGGCTTTGCCGATTTGAATGAGTTAGTTAAATATAATCATGACAAGAATGATCTTGATTGGAAATTTTCATAAGAATGAGCATGCTGATTTCATGAGACAGAAGTGAAGTTTTCTTTCGAAATTCAAATTTATGTTACCATGATATAAGCATTCATGGTGTTGAGTGAACATCTGATGACATAAATTATTATGAAGTGAGACCTATCCTTTACACTATGTGACGCCCGTGCAGTCTGCCTCAAGGGACTGGTAAAGAAAAAATGGTTCGACAAGTTTCTGTAAAATGCATACAACGAGGAATATTTGAGCTCTCTCTTACTGAAAAAGTTTCGCAGCGCTACTGCATCCATGTGCCAGCATCAGCCTCAGTGCTGAAATAAAAATTGTACCACTCGAAATGCTCTTGCTTTCACGAGTTGGTTCTTGACTCTTTGGGATCAGCCAACAGTCTGGTTAAGCTGGAATCATCGCCGACGATAAAGATGATGACGATTATGAAGATGACGACAATGCATCATGAAACGTGTTTGCACTCCGGACATCAAGAAGAAATGTTTGTAATAACCATTGTGAATTCTTGTTTTAAGTACACCCACTTTTATCTAATTAGGTTAAGAGTTTTATTTTACAAAATAGGCCAAGATTGGACAAAGTTTTCTTTACACACTTTGTCAATAATAAACTTTCTATGCTCTGAAAATATTATTATTATCAATAACACAACAACTAAAGATAGAAACTTTTTAACTTATTTTACATTTAGGTTAGTCCAAGTTAATATTGAAAACAAATCATCATTATTTTTCGATTCTCTTAAGTCTATAGTGCAGCAACTCGTCTTAACAGGACATTTTTTTGGCTTTTTTTGTTTTGTTTTCATTATTCACTGAGTTTTGAGGACGAGAGAGAAATGAAGGATGGAGTGATTTGTCTTGGAGCATCAACCAACATCAAGGATCGGCGGTACGTACTACGAGAAAGCAAGGCGAATTGAAGTCGCACAAGCAAGGCGCAACCGAGTGTTGGACACCGGCGGTGGAATGTGGATGCTACTCCCGCATTCCAAATCCTGTACCTGGGACGATTCAAACTTCACCGCCGAGGATTCGCCGTGTAGGAATCAAATACTCGAATAATAAATATAATAAGCGGCCTACGCCTGCTGTATAATGAGTAGTGAGAGATGTTAGTCAAAATTCATAGAAACAAATAACTTTATTAATTAAATGCAGTACATTGCTCGTACTGCGAGAACGTTTCTCTTGGTGGTGATGGCGACTGACTAAACGGAAGTAGTTTTTCTAGAGAGGAAACTCTCGCATCGCTTACGATGCCTACTCGACCACGGGTCGCGTATATAGGTTGAAAACTCGCTCGCTGATTCTACCTCGCTGAGTGGAGTAGTGGGGGTGCTACGAACCTACAGTCACAGCAGCACTATCACCATCTCTTGGCCATAAGGGTCCCGAAATCTCCCTCCATCCGCCATGACACTGCGCCAGCGCAGAAGACACGTCTCGACTACCTGCGCAGGAGGGGAGAAACTGGGCGGCCTATGTACCTTCAAGTGAAGCGAACTCCTTGTCTTCTGTCATTCGAGCCTCGTGCGAGGCTGTTTGTTGACAAAATTCGCAAATTACTTTGACCTTTTTTGTCGTCACAGAGTGGTTCTCCTGTCTGAAGTTTTGGAAGTAAGCATTGGGAAGACCTTTCGCCGTTTCCGGATTGTGAACAGCGGGACACTCTAAAGTTTTTCGGCTTTGCTCGTGAAATTTTGTTCCTACCTGAATGAATTTTTAAGTGGGAAAATTGATCTTCAATGGCGTCGGTGTAACGTGTTGTAACTGTCCTTTATTGAAGGCGTTAGCGGGAGTCATTATTGACAAAATGCGCCGGGATACTAACTTTGATCCTCGTTAGCCATTTTGAGTATTAGTTTTAAGTATTTCTTGCCATAGTCTATACGTTGTTTTGCCGTAATCTATAAGTTGTTCCGTTATTACCATTTATCTACTATTGCTCAAACTTTAATCCTAGTGAGCACAATACGCGATGAAGAATCGCTTTATTATTTAAAGTCCTCCTGATAATCTAAATGGAACCATTGAATGTCGAAGGGCGTGGACTTGGCTGAGATTGGATGTCAGGTATCCGGTGAAGTTGATTCCCCGCATTACCTGTATGTGAGGGGGTTTTGTAAGGTGACGATTTTGTTCAACTAATTAAAAGTGAAACTCTTACTTTGATCCAATCTCTAACTTGGCCACACGTTGTTCTCACTTTCTTTTCTCTTAAAGATAAGTTGTATTTTTGAGAGATTTATCTGCGATAAACCATATGTACTTCTCTACTTTTATAATTAGATTAAGTTGTATTTTTGAGAGACTTATCTGTGATGTTTTAAG
>JAABKJ010007814.1:0-11600 GCA_011634705.1 Andricus grossulariae
TGAAAATTTTCAAATAAAGAAGAATTTAATTTTCAATTACTAGTTCTAAAACCTTCTGAATTTTTAAGGCCTGAATTTGTTAAATTATTATCATAATTTTTCAAATTTCTTTGAATTTTATATTCTACAATTTCGAAGAATTTAAAAACCTAGACAATATTGTACGTTTAAAATTGAAACGAAAAAATTGAAAATATTTAAATCAAAAATAATCAAATGTAAAACTGACAAAATATTTTCGAATTTGATCTTTTGAAGTAAAACAAATTTAGTTTCAAAGCATAAAAAATTAAATTATTTTAGAATTTCGCATTCAAAATTATAATTTTGATTAGAAATGATAGAAATTCAAAAAATGAGAAATATATTATTAATAAAAACATTATATATAGTACGAAAATTGGGCGATGAAAATTAAGCGAATCTGAAGTTGATTTAAAACTGTAGAAACTTGTAGTCACCAAGAATTGTGATATTCAAACTTTTTTATACTCAAACTTTCAAAAACTTCGATTATTGTAAGTAAATTTAAATCGTTTAGAAAATGGAAAAATTCCAAATTTGTTATCATCTTTATCAAAATTCAACCACTTCAATTTTAATTGCAAAATTAAAACTTATAGACGGGAAAAATGGCATATTTAGCGTTCACATGAAAATTTCGAACTATAAGATGTAACAATGCAAAATTAAAGATAATTATTCAATTACTGAAGTATCAATTTCAGACAATTTAATTTTCATTTATTTTGAACGCCTTATTTAGAATTATTATTCAGTCTTGAAATTTTCTAATAAAATAATTTTCAATTTTAAATGATTAATTTTGTATAATCTTCAAATTAAAATCGGACAATTTTGAGATAAGTTTGAAATTTTCAATATTTTGGAAAATTTTCAAAAGAATTTAATTTTCAATTACTAGTTCTAAAATCTTCTGATTTTTAAGGCTTGAATTTGAGAAATTATTATCCTAATTTTTCAAATTTCTTTGTATTTTATATTCTACGATTTCGAAGAATTTAAAAACCTAGACAATATTGTACGTTTAAAATTGAAACGAAACAATTAAAAATATTTTGATCAAAAATAATCAAATGTAAATCAGACCAAATTTTTTCGAATTTAATTTTTTGAAGTAAAACAACTTTAGTTTCAAGGCATAAAAAATTAAAGTGTGTCAGAATTTCGCATTCAAAATTATAATTTTGATTGGAAATTATAGAAATTCAAAAAATGATAAATATATTATCAATAAGAAAATTGTATATAGTATCAAGTAATACTCAAAGTGATTGGATAGATTTTTCGACCAAAAAAACCTTTGAGCTATTTCACTATTTTTCAAATTCAATCATTTTAGTCTAAAGTCCAAAATCAATAACTTGAAAGCTGACGATAAGCGAGCGGAAGCGTATGAGTTTCAATGTGCACAAAGTGAATGGATTAATTCGCAGATTATTATTATTATTAATAATTTCTGAACAGGAGTGGAATTCTAAACGCGCTAAGCCACTACTGAAATAAAACAATGACCATTAAAGATCTCATTATTAATGAACAATCAATTAATCAGAAATAATTACTCAACAAATTAAAAATATGCCAGGACTATCATTTTCTTCATTTGATTATGAGTTGAATTTCTAAGTTGTCAAGAAAATTCCTTCTTGAATTTTTTTTTAAGGGGAAAAAAAGCTTTTCTCCCTGACATCAAGGGTGCCCTCGACTTCGGGTACCCCACCCGGAAGTCGGGTTATCCGGATGTCCTCCGCGCAGATGCGAGCGCCCTTCTAGTGGAACAAAGCTTTGGGTGTTTGGACGCCGGTGGACGTCGATCAGTCCGCGAAATGTCGTATACCAGACAAGGTGTTCCCTAGCCGTGTCAGGTGTGCCGGACTCGCCCCCATCAGCTCGCGATTTACTCGATTTGCTCGACTTATTCATCTTGTCAACCACCACCCCAGGGAGGATTCCACAAACCAGAACTCCAGGATCACTTTACCAAGAGAAAGGAAAAGTTAATCAATCAATAAACAACACAACTTATCCCAGCAAAACACACCAAGAAAATTCTGCCGACGAGAAAAATACACTCGTTTTTAAACCTGCGCCAAACCGGAATTTCCACTGACAAATTATCTCACAGGCACGTTCGTTTGTTTCTTTATACATCGATTACTTTATCAGCTGATTTCTGTCGTCTGAAAGGTCATCCAGTTATTAATAATAATCTTTTGAAAAGTCAACCATTTTTTCCGTAAAAGTTAAGAGATTTCTGAAAGGTTTCGAAAAGTGAAAAAAGCTCTTTTTTTTGAGAAAAAGTTCTTCTGTTCTTTTCTTTGTGTGGATGGAACGTTGATTTGTAAGGTGTTCCCAAGATGTTCTTTAAATATTTACCGAGTTAACATTATCTACATGCAGTGGTACGTATGGACATGTTACTGCAGACACGATTTAGTTCGGCTTTCACGGGGAAAGTGACCAATGAAAATTTAAAATTCCACTCATACTGACTATGTTAAAAGTGATTTAATGGACAAGTTATAAATGCATGACCTATTTTTAAAGGAAGCGAAGAAAAATTACCATAAGAACTAAGAAGATCGGGGGCTGATCCTGTCCAAGTATTGATCAATTTGTCCACAAAGTGGTATTCTAGTCAAAATGTACTTCCATCTATGAAATATCTAGAACTGAAAAAAAGTGCGATTAAAATTCCTCGGCTTGGGAAAACACCTGATCTTTAAGTACCCTTTGCACAAATTCTTTGTGCCATAAAGAGTCTTACCTCACTTTTGAAGGCCGAGTGACTTACAGTGAAGGGGCGCATTGCAGTACCGATTGCATGTGCATTGCAAATGATATCTGGAATAGAAAAATAGAAAAACATTTGAGATAATTTGAAATTCTTCAATATCTACACTTCTAGGATCTAGAGCATCATCTGCAGCATCATCCACAGCATCATCCACAGCATCAAGATCAACATCAATATTTACAACTCAATTTCCAAATCTTTTTGATCTTCACAATCTTCACAATTTGGAAAAATTCTGAAAGAAAGATTGACTGAGCTGGGGATGAAATATCTGTGATAATGTGGTGCTTAAGGATGAAGGTGCAACGAGGTGGTAGTTTATTGATGAATAGTAGGGGACTTGGAAACGCAACGAGGCTCGGTGAATCGATAACAGGTTGCAAAGCAGCGCTCTGGAGATTTTCAGTGTGATCTCAAGGGAAAGAGGTGCATTGAAAAAAAATTGAGGGCGTTTTTAAAAGGAGGGTAAGGTGAATCACAGAAAAGGTAATCAGCAGAGATGTTGGCTTGCTGGGTCTTGGTGGGTGTCCTTGGAGCAGTGGTGCTTATGTACATCCTCGTCGAAGTGCACTACTTCCTCAGAATGTTCATCACAGTCTTCTTTGCTCGTTTTTGCAGAAAACGAGTCCACATTCTCGACGAGACTTCTATTTATGGTAAGTCAACTTTTGCAATCCAAGGTCGTATTTTCCAAGACTTGCAATTATTTGCAATCATTCCGATCAGGTGCTATCGGTGTAAACAAAGGCTTTGAATCATGAAGTTCTGTTGAGCAGTTTTCTTTCAGAAAAACTTTTATTTTCAGAGGCAATTTCAGATTTTATTTATTGAGAATTTTGAATTATTTTGTGGTATATCAGGGCTGATGACGGTCAGGGAAATCAGGGAAAAGTCAGGCACCTTTATTGGTCAGGTAAATTCGGGGAATTTCTGTGAGAGGCTCTTTAAATAACTCTCAAGGATAATAATTGAAAATTTTTCAAATGATAATTTTTAAAGTTTTATTTTATTTATAAAAGATTCTATGTTAAAAAGTTTACAAGATTGAGATTCTGGTCTTTGAATATTAATAGCCAGAAAAATGAAAAATCGGTCAGGGAAAAGATAGGGAATTTTGAAAATGAATTTTTTTGGCTACCCTGTTGTAATATTCTTCTCAGTTATTTATTTTTCTTGTATTTCTATTTCCTTCTTGTAGTTGCCACCTCCTGATGATATTTTTAGTTAGAAATTTTATCACTTGGTCGAAAATTCAACAATTTTATTGAAAAGTCATCCTTTTTGGTTGAAAATTTAATTGTTTTATTGAAAATTCTTCATTTTTGAGGCGGTTAAAAATTAAACTATTTAATTAAAAATTTCACTTTTCATTTGAAAATTTAAGTATTTGGCAAAAAATTAACTTTTTTTAGGTTCTTTTTTTAATTCTTTTTTCGTTCTGAATTTTCAGTTAGAATCTTTCTTGGTCGAAATTTTAACTATTTGTTTAAAAATTTGTCTTTTTTTTTTAAAAAATTCATCTGCTTTAGTAGAAATTTAACCCTTTTTGGATGAAAATGCAACTGTTTAGATGAAAATTAATCTTCTTTAGTTCAGGACTCAACTATTTTGTTGAAAATTTATCTTTTATGGTCGTAAATTCAACTATTTGTCACAAAATAATATTGTTTTCTGAAAAATCATATTTTTGGGTTGAAGATTCGACTGATTTGTTGAAAACTCATTCTCTTCAGCTTGACAATTCAACTATTTTAATAGAAAATTAAATTTATGTTTAAAATTCGTTCTTTCGTATTACAAATTTAACTGAAATCTGTTATGGTTGAAAATTCAACAATTTTTTGAAAATTCGTCTTTTTATCAAAAAAGTATCTGTCATAGTAGAAATTTCACCTTTTTGGATGAAAATGTAACTGTTTAGGTGAAAATTAATCTTCTTTGGTTAAGAATATAACTATTTTGTTAAAAATTCATCTTTATGGTTGAAAATTCAACTATTTGATAGAAAATTAACTTTTTTCTTAAAAAAAATCATATTTTCCGGTTGAAAATTCGACTGATTAATTGAAAATTTATTCTTCTTGGCTTGACAATTCAACTATTTTTCTAAAAAATTAAATTTTTGTTTTAAATTCGTTCTTTCGTGTTAAAAATTCAATTAAAATCTGTTTTGGTCGAAAACTTGAGAATTTTTTGGAAATTCTTCTTTATTGATTAAAAATTCGTCTTTTTTAGTAGAAATTTCACATTTGTAGATAAAAATGCAACGGTTTGATTGAAAATTAATCTTCTTTGATTCAGGATTCAACTGTTTTGTTGAAAATTCATCTTTTTTTGTTGAATTAAATTGTTTTTCTATTTAAATGAAGTATATATTTTTGTTGTTGAAATATCTACTATTACGTCATTCGTTGAAAAATCATCTTTTTGCTTCAAAATTGAACTGCTTGTTCGAAGGTTCAACCACTTTATTGAAAAAAAATTTATAGTTGAAGATTCATCTTAGTTGAAAGTTCATCCCTTTGGTTGAAAATTCACTTTTTTTGTTTAAAATTAATTTTTTTCAACTGAAAATTTAACTATTCCAGTTGAAGATTCAACATTTTAATTGAAAATTCGTTTCGTTGGTTGAAAGTTTAACTATTTTAATGAAAATTTATCTTTTTCAATTGCATTTTCAACTACTTAGGTAAAAGTTTAGAAATTGAACTTTTATGTTGAAAATTTGTTATTTTATCTAAATTTAATTTTTTTAAACTGAAAATATAACTTTTGCATTTTTAGTTGAAATTTTTTTGTTTGTTGAAAATACGTATTTTTTGGCAAAAAACTTGTCTTTTTGGTTTGACATTTCCTCCTTTTTGGTTCAAAAATGAAACTTGTTTGAAAATAATTTTTTTAAATTGAAAATTCATATTTTTATGTTGAAAATTAAACTGTTTCACAGAGAATTCACCTTTTGGCTTAAAAGTTGAATAATTTGTATGAATTGTTTTTTCTTTCGTGACTAAACAATCTTTATTTGTTGAAAAATCGTACTTTATTTAAAAAAAAGTATCATTCTAGTTGAAATTTCATTTCTCTGGTTGAAAATTTGAGTACTTTGTTGAAAAAATTTTTTTTTTCAATATTTTTTTTTTATTGAGAATATAACGTTTTCATTTTTGGTTTAAAATGGATCCTTTACAATTAAAATTAAACTATTTGTTTGAAAATACATGTATTTTGTTAAAAATTTGTTTTTTCATTGGTTAAAAATTGAATTATTTTGTTAACAATTTAACACTGAGATTGAAAGTTTAACTATTTCCTTAAAAAGTAATCTCTTTTGTCAAAAATTCAACTTATTTGTTGAAAGTTCGTAATGTGGATTGAAAAATCATCTTTTATGGTAGAAAAGTAATGTTTTTTGGTTGAAATAGATTAATAATTTTTTTTTCAATTCAACCTTTAAATTCTAAAGGATTCAAATATATTTAAGGATTTGTTCTTCTATATTCTTAAATTTTTTAATAAAGACATGAGAATGGCAATTGGATAAGGACCAATTTTGCGAAATTCTGTTTTGAACAATTTCTAATAATTCAGAAATTAATTTTGAAAATTAATTTTAAAATCATGAGAGTTTCTTGGCAAACACATGCTTCTATAATTTCATCAAAACTTTATAATTGAAAACCTATCTTAAAAAACGATTATTGTTCATCCTGCAAAATTCCATGTATGGTCCTTATCTAGCTATCATTTTATGTCTCCAAATTAATTCTTAATTTATATTTTAACATATTTTTTGTATGATGCAAAACAACTTTTAACACATTTTTAAAATGTAGTCCATTCAATACATTTTTTGAGAAAACTCATATAATAAATGAACTTCCAATTTTTTACATATAAACAATTTCACTTTCTATTGTTTTTTCCTTTAAATTGTATACGATTAAATCACTTTTAAAAATATTTAAATAAGTAAAAAAGCTTCGAATCCTAAATTGCAAATATTAGACGTTACTAAGTATTAACTATAAAAAAAGTAGTCTGGGGAATTCCACAATCAAAATGAGTCACTGGATTATACAGAATTAAATTACAGTTTTCAATATTTTCTGATACTCAGAAATAATTCAGGGATTTTGTATTTTTTGATGTTTTAGTAGATGAATAAATTTATTTCAGGAATGTTACTCAATTTGATGCCAGTGGATAATTAATTGCTGTTTAGAAATAACAATAGATTCAAAAAAACATATTGAAGAAACATCCTGCGATTATAAAGCAACAATTTATTTTACATATCCAATGCTTATAATTTGTAATTGAATACCAATTTGAATTAAATTACAGTAACCGAGTATTCTTAAGGGCATGTGACAGTCTGCCACGTCACCAATTATTACATGTTATTATATTCATCGACTAAACAATTCAATTTAATTAATTCCATTTTAGCTGAGGCTATAAAACAATGTTCTTAGTCACATTCCAAATTAAAAATTAATAAAAATTCGCTATTTAAACAAAATAAAAACCCCGACGGACCAGACAGGCGTGCACCTATATATTTTGAAACATTTCCCGAAATTTTAACACATTTTTTTCGAATTATAAAACATCATTATTATTGTTCATAAATGATTTATAGTTTGTTAAATGATATCTAGATTTATGTTAAGTTCGATTTTATATTAACTACTCTATATTCTACTATACACTGCACCTAGGTCAGTCCAATTATCATAATTATCATGCTAAAGATAATTGTATCTTTAATCCAAATAAAAAATGTCTCGACAATAACAAACACTTTGAGAGTTTAATAAAAAATTTTATGTTCAATAGTGGTTCTTAATATATTTCTTAATTAATATCAGTGATTTAAAAATAACTTTCAGATTCAAAATTTAGTAAATTGGATTGATTTATTGATTTCACCGATTAACAAGAATTTTTCGCTTCTTCATCCAACTTGGTTTCGATTAATTTCAAATTGTGCAGAAACAAATTACAAGATTAATCTAATGGCAGAGATTATAATGAGCATTCCATGTTGATTAGATAGTTGTTTCTAATTGCAAGTCATTCAGAAAATAATTTTTGCCATGAAACTCATGACATTAAATAGCATTGATTGGAAATTGTTTACAAATGCTTTTTGTTCTCAATCATTTAATAATACGTAAATTCAATTTAAATATTAAATTACTGATAAAATATCAACTGTAACCGACTTAAGTATGAGAGGAGATAATGCTAAATATAGCTTTTATCAAACTTACTGATTACATCATTTTTATATTTTAGCAGGGTTGGTACAGGTCAGGGAATTCCAGAAAGTCAGAGACTTTCAAACTGGTCAGGAAATGTCAGGGAAAACCAGACACAATCAGGAAATTTACGATAAACTGAAAAATTTAATTTTATTGTTTTATTGAAAAGTAATTCTTTCTGGTAGAAAATTCAACTGTTTTGTGAAAAATTACATCTATTTTCGTAGAAATTGTGACTTTTTTGGTTAAAAATAACAATTGTTTGGTTGGAAATTTATTTTTTTAAATTAATGATTCATCATTTTAGTTGAAAAACTTTTTTTTTTTGTTGAAAATTGAACTATTTTGTGAAAACCTATTTTTTTGCAGAAACTATTTCATTTTTGATTGAAAATTTACCTTCTTCAGTTGAAAATTCCAATACATATTTAGTTGCGAATTCCTGTATTTTTTGGAAAATTCGTCTTTTGTGGTAGAATATTAATCTTCTTGGTGACTAATTCCACTTTTTGGTTGAAAATTTAACTATGAAGTCCAAAATTCAGATATTAATTGATCTTTTTTGGGTTGAAATTAATTTATTTCATTAAAAAATTGTTTTTTTATGAAAATGTATTATTTTAGTTGAAAACTAATTTTTTTAACTGAAAATTTAACTACTCCATTTTTTGTGGAAAATTAATCTTTTTCGATAAAAATTTAATCTTTTTAGTTGAAAATTCAACTGTTTGGTAAAAAATTTATTTTATTCGCTTACAATTTTTTCTACTCAAAATTTAACTATTCTATGTTTGGTTAAAAATTCAATACTTCGGTTACAAATTGGCTTTTTATTGAAAATTTATTGTTTTAACTGCTTAATTTGAATTTTTTCTTTATAAATTCATTTCTCTATTTGAAAATTCGTTTTTTGTTTGTTGAAATTTAATTTTTCTGACCGAAAATTTAACTTTGCTATTTTTGGTTTAAAAAATTATATTTTTAGTTAAAAATTCATGTATTTTGTTGAAGGTTTGTCTCTTTTGTTAGAAAGTTCATGTTTTGGGCTGGAAATTCAATCATTTGTTTAAACATTTATTTTTTCGTTTCAAGATTTATCACCATTGTAAAAAATATTTGTTGTTGTTGAAAATGTAACTATTGGGTTACAAATTCGTCTTTTTAGTTGAAAATTAATTTATTTTTTTGGCAAATCGTATTTTTGGTTTTAAAAATTCAACTTTTTGTTTTAATTCATATTTTTATTTCATATTTTTAATTGAAAATTAAAATATTTTTTTGTCAATATATATATATTAACTGTTACATTTTTCGCTAAAAATTCATAATTTTTTGTCTTAAATTCAACTGTTAGATTGAAAGTTGAAAAATGTTGTTTTTCTTTTGGTTCTAACATAATTTTCTCAGCTAAAAATTTAAGTTTTCAATTTTTGGTTGAAGATTCATGATTTTAGTTAAAAATTCATTTCTTTGGTTGAAAATTCAACTATTTTTTCGAAAATTACTTTTTTTTATCCAAAATTAATTTTCCAACTGAAAATTCAACTATTTGGTTGATCATTAGTCTTTTTTAGTTGAAAATTAAACTATTTTATTAAAAGTTTGTCTTTCCTGGTGCACCAACAAAAATTTGTATTTCAAACTGAAAAATAGTGAAAATCAATAAAACTAAAATTAATCTTCTCGCTTAAAAATTCATCTTTTTGGTTAAAAACTCAACTACTTGGTTTAAAGTTGAACTCTCTTGTGAAAAAAAAACAATATTTTTTTGGTAAAACATTCATCATTTCTGTTGAAAATTCATCTCTTTTATTGAAAAATTGAATTATTTTTTGATAATTAATTTTTTTAAACTAATTATCGTCACTGAAAATATAACTATCCCATGTCTTATTTAAAATTTATCCTTTTAAGTTGAAAATTCAACAACTTACATGAAGATGTATGTAATTCATTAAAAATTCGTCTTTTTTGGCGAAAAATTAATATCCTTTTTAGAAATTATATATTTTTTTGTTGAAAATTTGTATATTTTAGTTTAATTCGGCTCTTTTTGATTGAAAATAAAAATATTTTCCAGGAAAAATTAAGAATTTTTTTTCGGAAGAAGTCAGAGAAAGGCACGGAATTTCGAAATTGAGATTTCGTAGCAACCCTGTTTATACTTTATTATCAGAAATTGTATGAGATTTTAAGTTTTCATTAGTTAACTATTATTCATGGTCTTTTAATGTATAATCATGTATTCCCATATGAGACTCTTTTATCACCAGGAAAATATTGAATAAACTAGTTTCACGTGGAAACTATAAAGATAAGGAGTAAAAAGGTATTTTATTGCGATATACATATACAAGTAGGTATATAAACATTTAACATTATGTCACTGCACTGAAATTACGAATAATCTATATAACTTTGTCTAGCCACCTCTACACAATTACACATTCTTTTCTATATTATACACCAAATCCATATCAAAGTTGGGTAGTAACTTGTTACAAGTAACTAAGTTACAGAAAAGTTACGTTATTTGTAACTTTTAGGGTAACGTTGTTACTATTTGAACAGTAACTTGTAACTTTAATTTTAGTTACTTTGAAAATTTTTGTATTTTATCTTCTATTAAGGGAGGTTTATGGGTAGAAAATTAATCTCTTTTAGTTGAGGATTCAGCTGTTTCCTCAAAAATTAGTATTTTTTTGGTTGAAATAATATCAACTATTATATTTTTCGCTGAGAATTCATCTAAACTTGATAATTCAACAATTTGATGGACATTTTTTTTTCATTCTTTATTCGAAATTTGGCTTTTTTGTTTCAAAATTCATCTTTTTTGGTAAAAATATATTTTGTTGTTGTTGTTGAAGGCAACTGTGTTTGATTTCAAATCAAAATCTTTTTTGGTTGAAAAAATATCAACCATTATATTATTCGTAGAGAATTCATCTTCTTTGGTTGAAAATTCATGTATTTTGTAAACAATTAAACTATTTTATTTGGCTGAAATGTAACTTTTTTCTTGAAAATTCATATTTGTGGTTTGAAAATGCAACTGTTCGTTAGAAAATTCGTCTTTTTAGTTTGATAATTCAACAATTCAGTGGGAATTTTTCTTCTTTCTTGGTTACAAATTTGGCTTTTTCGTTTCAAAATTTATTTCTTTTGGTAAAAAAAATCTAATTTTTTGTTTGTTGAAAATTCAACTATTTTGGTAGAAAATTAACATGGTTTGGTTGAGGATTCAGCTATTTTGTTGGAAATTCGTCTTTTTTAGTTGAATTCAAATGTGAATTCAACTATTTTTGTAGAAAATTCAACTAGTTGCTTGAAAAATGACGAAAACTTTTTATGAAAATTCAACTCCTTCTTTTAAAAGCATTGATTATGGTTGGGAAATTCACCTCTTTGGTTGACAATTTTACCATTTTGTTTCAAATTCCTTTTTTTCGGGGGGGGGGGGGGGGAAAATTCAAATATTTTTCTAGAAAATTCAATTATTTCTTTGAAAA
>JAABKJ010007815.1:0-11599 GCA_011634705.1 Andricus grossulariae
TCGGTCTTCATTGACCTTTTGAATGATTCGAAATAGTTGGTTACGAAACTGATCCTGTTGTATTTCGTGTTCTCTAGCAACCTCGTGTATATTTTGTAGTTGTGATCGGATGATGTGTGTTTGCTTACTTATCAGGTGGGACAGGTTAGCTTGCGCATGGTCAAGCTCATTGATTTTTAAATCCATTTCTTGTCCATCGTTGTACGTTAGCAATCCCGCAACGGGTCCAACGATCCCTCCTATGCATCCAAGTATGGGGGTTGTTCTTCGTTTTCTCATGTCTGAAGGTAAGTGGTCCGGTAGATTTTTACTCGTATGATACGACAGTTCCTCAGTTTCTTGTTCGGTGTCTCTTCAAAGTCGTTCTGCAGCATCCAATTTAAGTTGCATGTGGTAATCCGCGATGATTTTGCTGCAGTCAGTTTCGTGCATCGGTCTGTAGTATTTTGCCAAAATAGATAGCCTTATCTGCCATTCTGTCAGCGACTCATGAAGTTTAGCTACATGCAGAAAGGTATTAATCCTCCAATGACTGAATACCCGACGCACTGGTCCTGAATGCTCGTAGAATATTCCAGTGCTTATCTGGAACCGAAGATTCTTGTAGGAGTTCTCTGCAGTGGGGTGGATGATCGAAGGGACACAGAAGAAGGACAACAGAGCCAAGAGATGGGGTAGAAAATACATTTCTATCATTAATTCCGTGAAATTGTCGAAGGCAGTGAACATAAAGGAGTCAAGTGCTATCTTATAATGGCTAGGGGTGGAGATGATACAAACGAAGGATGAGAATGAAGTGCTTCAACGATCACGACGACTTCGTACAACATCATGTATGATGATAATTGTTCAAAGCCTTAATTATTTGAAAAGTAAGTTTACTTATTATGACGCCTGGACAAACGACTATGAGGTAAGGCATCCTATTGAATGAAGGAGACGTTTAAGGAGTTTCCCAAGTTTTATTAAATTAAAATATGGTGTCATTGGCTGATGATTCAGAAATACCTACTGTGATATTTTCGATTGATAATATCCTTACTAGGTAATGAGGAATCTAATCACCCGACACCCTTCACAATCATGCAGAGTGACACCCATAGGCACGGTCATCGTAACCAGAACAAGAACTCAATCAGCAGTATGTGACTAAAAGCTTATCGGCATGTTTCGTGAATCTTGTACCATCGTCGGCCTCAAGGATCACATTATGTTTTTCCGTGAAGCTCACTGTGGCATAAGTCCCAACAGCCCTTTTATCAAATTTATTTTTGTGCGCATCTTTGAAAAGAATTACTCTATCACCAATAGCGGTATTCAAAAGCCGTGCTGTTTTATCATAACGTAATTTTCAACGTTCTTTAGTCTGAATCACACTCTTTGCAGCAATCCTTTGAATTTCATGTAGTCGAATGGTCAAAGCCCGAAGATAAGAACCGTATGATTCTAATTTATCTACAGGTGGGAATGAGCTAGGTATTCGTGCTATTCGTCCGTAAACTAATTCAAACGGTGTAAAATTGGTAGATTCATGAACGGACGTATTATATGCAAACAGCGCAAAAGGCAACAATCGATCTCAATCATCAAAGCCCTCTTCATAGTGTTTAATATAATCTGTGTGTACGATGTGGCTACGCTCAAGTGAACCGTTAGTCTGGGGCCGATATCCCGAAGTGGTTAATTGCTTAACCCCGAATATTTTTTCCAGTCTCCGCATAAGTTTGCTCATGAATCTTCCTCTCCGATCCGTAAGGATGAAACGATGGGGTACAACCAGGAGAAGTCGACAGCAAATACTTCGCAAGGCCAGTAAAGCTGCTGGCTTGGATTCCTAGTGTACCCGTAGAACCAACAGCAGTACTTGAGAGGATAGCAATCCAAAACCAAATTATGAAAACGGTAGGATGGAAGGTCATCTGTGTCAAGGCGAGTAGTCAAGCTACCCAACTTGTAATGACTGCAGAGCCAGGATTGGTCGAGAGTCTCAAGAAGATCGACTGCAGGCCTCGCTATGGTTGGGAGAGGATCAATATGAAGATCCTCGCAAAAACCAAAGTAAGACCTGTAGACAGAGCTTCAGATTTGTCTTGCGAAAAGATTGAGGAGACAAGTGGAAGTTGAAATTGACACTAGATGCCCCCGTTCTAGTCTCGATTTTATCCAGATAAACTTTCACCATGCTAAAGGAGCGTCTGCTCCTTAAGCAGACGTTTGACAGCAGAACGAACGGCTTTTGCCATAATGCAAGAAACTTGGACTTACAAGGCGAAAGTTAGAGGCTTAAGTAACAATAGTGTGTCAGTCATGTATGATAGTGCCCTAAAAATACCTAGGATACCTAGGATACGACCCTATCGGATTATAGACATATATGCTTCTCCTTGACAGCCGATAGACCTGAGGTTCGAAGGTATAGGAACCCTAAAGCAACTGACTGGGATACTTATAGGGGGGATCTCAACAGTTCGCTGCGTGCTTTGTCTGGTAGAATCAAGTCTTTTGAAGAAATAGAATTTGTTGTTGACATCCTACAAAGAGGCATGAACAAAGCATATAAGGCCAATTGTCCTCTTTGTATTAGGAAAACAGACAGTGATGCACCCTGGCGGAATCCTCGACTGGAGGACCTGGCAAAGAAAAATCGACTCCTTTTTAACAGGGATAACAAAAAATGGGAATTGGGACTTGCACAACCTTATCAAGATATAATAATGAGATATAAAATGCTGTAAGAGACTCATGAAGGGGATATTGTCAAGGAATCGATAATATACCTGATACTCCTAGACTTCAGAGAACCTTGCGTGTTAACTCATCATGTCAACTGAAGGCAATAATGTCTTAATTTTATCCGGTATCTTAGAATATTGATGTCGTGAAGGCCTTTTCTGGTTTTTTGATATTTTTCAAACAAAACAAAAAAAAAATATTTGAACGCATTAATATTGCTTTAATGCGCAATGGATGAGACGACTAATGAAATCCTTAAGCACCTAATAAGGGTGCACTTCGCGGTCTAGGAATTAGATTGCTCGCATTAGGGTGCGGTCCATAAGGAGATCATAGATGCTGGACGTAAACGCATAAAGAGCGTCTAAAGTATATCTGCCTTTCTTAGAGGCAAATGGATTATTATTGAGCACAATGGAACATTCCGTCATCTGCTGCGGCTTTCAATTGTTTGAATTGTTTATTTACCCATCTAGTTATATAAATAACGTAAAAAGTATAAGATGACATACTTCAGACGAAATAAATCATCTAGTTTTGGAATGACTGACAATACGACTTGCAACTCACTAATCTTGCGTTCTGGCTCTAAAAGCTGGTGCTCCTCAGTGGTTTGGCTCATAGGCCGCCCCCACACTCGTGTAATCCAACTGCGAGCCCGAAAGGTGTACCTTCCGTGCTCGAGAGCATCGAATAAGGATTAGGTGCTCTCGAATTTCGTTACTCGTCTCAGCTATTTCGCCCGCTGAAAAAATAATGCGTTCAGTTAACATGATGGGTCACCCCATAAGGTTCTCTGGAGTCTAGCAATGTCAGGTATATTATCGATTCCCTGACAATATCCCCTCCATGAGTCCCTTGTGGCATTTTGTATCATATTATTATATTTGGTTAAAGTTACTCTGGATAAGTACCAGTTACCAATCTTTTTCCTCTGTTAAAAAGTCGTCTAGTATTCTTTTTCAGGTCCTTCAGCCTAGAATTCCACTGGGGTGCATCTCTGCCTATTTTCTTAATACAAAGAAGAAAATTGCCCTCATAAGCCCAGTAAGTAAACAATAAGGTTGGGGGGTTGTAATCCGCCAACAGCTTCAATGATCCAAGTTCGGGACACTTTGTCCGAAAAGTTGACAAAAAAGTCATAATTCTTGAAGCGGCACTCTTCAAATCTTGGTATGACTTCACCTGGTTGCTCCCTATCGATTTACTTCTTCAATGCCGCTTTAATTGCCTGAACCTGGTCGGCATCGAGTTTGGTTGAAGGGATCTCTCCGGCGACTATAACCATTTTCAGGTCACTTCGAAGGGCCTGGCTATAAGAATATGTTGGATCTCTCAGCCGCACGTTCTTCTGTTCCCTGATTTCGTTTGGCGTGCTGCTATCAGAACTGGGCCTCTTTGTAGTCTCCATTTGGCTGGTTGTAGCGTCCGATTGATCTAGCAATTGGCGTTTCAACCTTTTTTTTGTAGCTTCCGATAATTCAGCTCCTTGTGGGTTTACCGTTTGCTTTAACCACCCGGCGTCACCATTGCACGTATCTCCACTTAATTCCCTACCTCCAGCTTCGCCAGGGTTACTTCTGAACGGTCGTTACCGACTTCACACATCACGTTTGATATATAAAAAAATATTTAGATAGTTTTATAAACTTAGCCCAGATGTAGGCTCCGGAAGCTAAGACCACGATCGTTCTTGGAACGATCGATCCTGTCGCAACTGGAAGTATATGTCTTTTGTCTCGTCACTTCCCTCAACACCAGAAGATGATCGAGTAGGGAATATCACTTCACTTCACAATAATCCAAAAATGCAATAATACTTGGCATTATGCTAGGATCACTTATTAGAATTGAGAACACTTTGCAGTATAGTAAGCATTATGTCTTATTGATTTACGATTAATCGTGAGCGCAGTATCAATGAGACTTGTGTCTCAATGTGTCCTTTACACGACCTTTCCCAGTGTTTCCTTTGTCAATTATTCCGTTTAGTCTTGGGACCGTATTTTGGGATCCATTCATATTTTGTGATAAATTCAATATATTATCTAATTGGGTGTAATTATTTACCAGATTATTTTCATTTCCCTATAATTTTTTCTTTTCTTTTATAAGTTCATATATTTTCCCATATTACTTAATTTTATGTATTAAAAAATATATTGAAACATTTCATCTAGTTTTTACTCATTTTTGTTCACGATCTATTAATTTTCGTGACTCTCACTCAAGAATCCGTTAAAGTACAGTCGCTGCAGCTGCCTTTTAAGGTCTTGATACCTCTCCTCCTTTTCCTTCTCCGTAGCAGTGATTTTGTAGTCGGCCGGAGCCGAATATTCGATCAAGAATATAGTTCGTTCCTCGAAATCCTGAAGAACGACGTCAGGTCACGAGTTTGCAATGGAGACTGCTGTCCGAAAATCGTAGTTTCAGAAAATTTGGCATTTCTAGTTTTGGAAAACTGACTCTATCTCCCTCGGAACGTTCGGCAGGACAAGGTCATGGCCAATACTGTAAGAGCGACAAAGACGGTAGTAAAGAACTCCTAGGGCCGCATTATATCTGTAGAGATACGTAAATCTTGAGTTAGAAGGACACGTGTTCTAGGCACTGAAAACTTGCACGCTACGCACTGCATCTATCTTTAGAAACTTCTTGACGTCAAGTGCGATTAGGGTATGCTAAGGTAGAAATGACACCTTCCTGATACGCAAAAAGACACCCTCTGTGTCTGAATTGAATCTGGATGATCTGAGGAAAGCAAGCGTTATCTCCTTTGACAAGGGCTGATCTTCTACATTTCTGTAAATGTTTTAGTGCATTTTTTGTCAAAGAGATGTTGGTGGAAGTTTTCTACCACTGCTTTCTCTACTTGAGCTGTTAGATGTGAGGCATCTAGATGGATTAATGCACTTTCCTCACTTCTAATATTAAGATTCAGGCCAAGGGTATCGGTCGCCTTTCCCTGGACTTTGGAAAAGAATGCTCCTTTGCCAATCATCTTGTGTTCCCTGACCATTTTTAGGAAAGGATCTTTTTCATCTGCGACAATGTAAGCTGTAACCAGAACAATTTACTTATGAAGACATCAGAGATTCAGAAGTCCGCACCTGCCTTGACAGCGTAGGCTATGTAATTGCGGAACAAACGAATTGATATGCAAGCTCTTCTACATATGCACGATCTTACGCGGGGTGATATCAAGGGCCGTAAGCTCGTTCCTCGTGTTTTAAACTACCTTAAACGAGTAGAGTAGAACCTGGACGGGAAGCATGTTAATCGCAGATGCCAGGGAATAGGCGACTGATGCTCTTGGCCTGAATCTTAACATTAGAAGTGAGGAAAGTGCATTATTCCTTCTAGATGCCTCAAATCTCACAGCTCAAGTAAAGGAAGCAGAGGTAGAAGACTTTCGCTTATAGTTCTTTGACAAGAAAATGCACGGAAACATTTACAGTAATGTAGAAGATCAGTCCTTGTCAAAGGAGCTAACGTTTGCTTCTCTCAGATAATCCGGACTTAATTCAGACACACAGGGCCGTCGCCGCATTTTATGTCAAGAAGTTCCTTGAGATAGGTGCAGTGCGTGGCATGCACACGCTCAGTGCCTAGAAAACTTGTTTTTATCACGCAAGAACGATGTATCTCTACAGACGTAATGCGGCCCGAAGAGTGCTATACTACCCTCTTTGTCTCTATTACAGTGTTGGGTATGACCCTGCCATGTCGAACGCTCCGAGGTAGATAGAGAGAGAGAGAGAGAGAGAGAGAGAGAGAGAGAGGAAACACCGGGAGTGTCAGGATCGATTGTTCGAAGAACGATCGAAGCTGTATGTAGAGACTTAAGTTGACCTACGTGCGATGCTCACGCCTGGGAAGCAAACGGTAAACCCATGACCAGTTAAATTATCAGGAACTGCAAAGAAAAGATTGAAACGCCAATTGCTAAATCAATCAGACGCTACAACCAGCCAAAGGGAGACTACAAAGAGGCCTGATTCTGATAGCATCAGACCGAACGAAATCAGAGAACAGAAGAACAGATTCTTATAGCCAGGCCCTTCAAAGTCACCTGAAAATGGTTATAGTCGCCGAAAATGATGGAGACCAGGTTTAGGCAATTAAAGTGGCATTAGAGAAGTGATTCGATATGGAGCAACCAGGAGAAATCATAACAAGAGTTGAAGGTTTCCGCTTAAAGAATGATGGTTTTATTGTCATATTTTCGGACGAAGTGTCCTGAAGTTGGCTCATTGAAGGTGTTGGCGGCTTACTGACTTGGGCGTGAGCTGAGATCAAAGTGATCGACAGCAATGACCTCCCACCGTCAGTAAAAATGTTGGCTTGGATTCCCAGTGTGACACTAGATGTCCTACTTCCAGTCTGGATTTTATCCAGATTAAGCTTCACCACGCTAAAGTCGCTTCTGCTATCTTAAGCAGACGTTTAACAGAGGAAAAAACAGCCTTTGTCTTAATACAAGAACCTTCGACCTACAAGGCGAAAGTTCTTCTTTATTCATAATGTGTCCCCTCAGGGTTTACATGGCCTCCATTTGTTACAATACTTCCGCCTACATATTTTATAATATTTTATCGTTACCATTTACAGTTATTCAAACTATTTACATAAAATCTTATATCTAGATCATTAATTTGGTTTTTTACGATAACGCAATTTGAGATTTGTTAGCGAACGAGTGAGCAAGCGAGCGAAAGCGCAAGCAAGAGAGAGAGAGAGAGAGAAAGAGAGCCAAAATCCAACCGCATCTTAATCTACTTATGCTATTTAATGACCATTACTTACAAATCTTCACACTTCCAATCTGTGTGACTTCCGTTTCCTTTTTCTTTCACTTCTCTTGTACCTCTATTTTGCCATTTCTTCCACATTTATTCTTTCACACTTTCTCATTCGCTCCTCTAGCCCTCTCCAATTCCTTCATCCACTCTTCCCCCAATCCATCCTCCCCTAGAATCTTTACCACTTTCTCTTGCTAACTTCTTTTATCTTCCATTCCTTTCCTAAATCCTTTCCATACATCCAGTCATGTTTCTTCTTCGCATTAACAGATTCTGCTCTTTCTCTTCTCTTTAATTTCTCAATAGATCCCGTCCCTGACCTCATTTCTCAATCTAAATCTTGCTATTCTGTTCCGTCTTCTCTCTCCGCATCCCTTTTCTAAATACTTAGCTGCTCCTTTCTTTTTTATCATCTGATATCATTTATTATATTTTTATTCCTCAACCATTCCCCATCTTTCTATTCATTGTCTTTCCTTTTCCCTTTTTTCCAATTCTTCATAGTGTACTCCAATCGCGTCTTCTATATCTCTAGCATTAAAGATCTCCCTTCTTCCTTCTTTCCGTTTCGTTAATTCTGTCGCCCTCCCTCTCCTCTCTTCCACCTCTATCAAACACATTCTTGCTAGCTCCACTGCCTTCTCCTGCCCTAGCTTCGTCTAAAATTTCCAAACCCTCTTTCCCATTCTAGTGCCTAATTTATCCCTTTCCGCTTCTTTTCTCATCATATATCCCACGTCCTTCAGTCTATTCCAGTTCTGCATGCTGGGTAGCAATAAGGATTGAGGACCATATAGGATGCAGGGGCTAGCCTATAGTGATTTTTTCTGAGGAGTGGAGAAATCTGGTAGACTACTGCTGCGTCAAAGGCTGGCCATTGCTCAACGGATGTGATGCAAACGCACATCATTCGACTTGCGGCAGTAAGGGTACCAACAACAGGGGTAAATTTTTGTCAGATTACCTCCTAAGTACTGATTCACATTTATTGTTCATTTACTGGGCGTATGAAGGAAATTTCTTCTTTTAAGAAAACAGACAGAGATGCACCCTAGTGGAATTCTAGACTTGAGGACCTGTAAAAGAGTACTAGACGACTTTTTAACAGGGGAGAAAAATTGATAGCTGGTACTTGTCCAGGGCAGCTTTAACCAGGAATAATAATAAGATACAAAAGGCCATAAGGGACTCATGGAGGGGATATTGTAAGAAAATCGGTAGTATACCCGACGTTGCTAGACTCCAGAGTAGCCAGTCATATTTTCACATAGTCCAAAACTAGATGTGTAAATAAACAATTCAAACCATTTAAAGCTGCAGAAGATTACGCAATGTTCGATTGTGTTACATCCCGCTGGCATGAAGAAGGCTCAAAGCAATCTTGAATCGCAACGAAAAATCCTAACGGAAAAACCTCTCAATAGTTATCAATATCTCTCTAAGAAAGGCAGATTTACTGTAGACGCTCTCTGGGCGTTTACATCCTGCATCCATGATCACCTAATGGTTCGCCCCCTCATTCGTGCAATCCAACTCCGAGCTCGAAAAGTGTACCCTCATTAGGTGCTCAAGGATTTCATTAGTCGTCTCTGCTATTTCGCCCTAAGGCAATGTTAATGCCTTCAGTTGACATGATGAGTTACCCCTCAAGGTTTTTATGAAGTCTAGCAATGTCAGGTATATCCTCGATCCCTTGACAATACCCCCCGCCCCCCCAAAAAAGATCCCTTTACAGCATCTTGTATCTCATTATTATATCTTGTTGAGGGTGCCCTGTAAAAGTCCCACTACCCATTATTTTTATCCCTGTTAAAAAGGAGTCGATTTTTCTCTTTCAGATCATCCAGTCTAGGATTCCGCCAGGGTACATCCCTGTCTGTTTTCCTAATACAAAGAGGAAAATTGGCCTCATAAGCTTTGTTTATACCTTTTCCAGAGGATATCAACAACAAATTCTATTTCTACAAAAAGCACCCAGCAAACTGTTAAGATAAAAAAAGATTCAAAAAAGCACCCAGCAAACTGTTAAGATCCTCCCTATAAGTATCCGAGTCAGTTGCTTTAGGGTTCCTATACCTTTGAATCTCAGGTCTGTCGGCTGTCAAGGAGAAGCATATATGTCTATGATCCGATAGGGACGTATCCGACGATGCATGTGATCCCTTGAACACTTCGCCAATACTTATCGAAAATAAGGTCAAATCAGCTACATACCTCGCGACATCTTGTGGTCACGGTGGTAGGTATATTACCCCGATTCAATAAAGTTAAATCAGTAGTTTAGATGTAATATAATGAAGGCTCACCTCTATGGTTGACGTACTTACTATCCCAAATCTTAGAAACATAATAAATTTAATATCGCGTCTGACATAAAGTGCTGCCTTAGGTGTTTCTACGGAACTATTATAAATGACTGACAAACTCTTTTCAATAGAAATCTGTATTATCATCGGAGAAGATAACGGGTCGAGAAGAGAAATCTGCACATAAAATAGAAATCTACAATATTGACCAAAGTTATATTCTCCTATACAGAAAATATTTTAACGTCATTTTAGAAAAGATGGAAATATAAATTAAAAACTTTTTTTATTCAATTTTATTTAGAAAAAACATCTTCTCCTTACACTCCGCTGGGATTCGAACACCAGGTCAACTCATTTCCGGTCAGGTGCTCTAACCACTGAGCTACTAGAGAGATCAGAGGAAGAATTCTTTTGAATGTGAAAGGAGAAGATCTTTTTTCTGAATTAAATTTAATTAACAACTATATTTTGTTCAAAATTCGTTTTTGTTTAATTCTACAGGTGGAAAATTCGCTGTTAGGTAGAAAATTCATCTTTGATAGTAGAAAAGTCATCTTTATCGGTAAAAAATGAACTTTTTTGTGAAAATTTAACTCTCTTTTAAAAAATTGGTCTTTTTTGCTTGAAAATGTTTGAAAATTTGATCATTTGTTTGAAAATATTGAAAATTCAACTGTTCTAGTAAAAACTCGCTATTTTTGATTGAAAAGTCATCGTTTTTGTTTTAAAATTCATCTTTCTTGGTTGAAAATTAATTTTGTTATAAATTTAACAGGGTTCTTGGAAAAATATGTCTTTTTGTCTTGAAAATTTAACTATTTGGTTAAAAGTTAAAAATGTATCTCGTCTGGTAAAAAATCTTTTCTGGTTGAAAAGTCAACTATTTTGTTGAGAATGAAATATATTTCGACTTAAAATCTTCCCCACCTTTCTTTAATGAACTCCCTGATCCCCGCTCTCTAAATCTGAATTAGTGAAATTTCACTAATTGAATTAACGAGAAGTCGGTCACTAACGATTAGTAGAAAACTACTAATTTAATTAATGGAAATTATCCACTTATGAAATTAGTAAAATTCCACTAAGCAATTAGTAGTTCGTGTCCTTGCAGTGGCATGACTCATTTGCCAACTCCTGTGCGGTGTGTTTTTTAGTCACGTCGAAGCATTTAGACATTTTCGCTGGAAAACTACAATGATCCTCCTAATATTAACTAAAATAAAAGACATTATTAATGTAATACATTCTGTGTATTCAAAATGGTTCTTGTGTCACTGGAATGAAAAGTTTTGTTTTGATTAACGTAACCTCCAAATTAAATTATGTATTCAAATTATCATAATAATTATAATGTCATTAAATTTAATCATTAGATTACTGTATAATATATATTTGATCGTTGTTCTCACTCAATATCAGCAGGAAAAATCATTTCATCAATAAACGTATTAATATGGGAAAGAAATCAGTTAAGATGGTTCGGACATCTAGAAAAAATGAAAGAGGAACGACTGACCAAATAGGTGTATAAAGGTAAAGTAAATGGCAGAATGCCCAGAGGTAGACTGCCGAAAGAATGGCTAGAATCTGTGAATGAGGCATTAATTCGAAGAAACATAAGAAGCCATAGAAACACGAGGACTTGCATGAAAAAATGCATGGACGTGCAGGAAGAGTGGTATGCCAAGACAGAAAAGTTTGGCGACAAATAGTTTATAAAAAGAATGTGAGTAGAGTGAATGAAGCCTGAAACAA
>JAABKJ010007816.1:0-11599 GCA_011634705.1 Andricus grossulariae
GATGCTCTTCTTCTTGCCGATAAAGAGCTTCATATCCGTTTTTGCGCAAAAAGGATACCTGATCTCTTAAATACTGATGCGTTTTATGAGCATATTCCGGGTGCATATTGACGCAACGTTCATGTAACCTCTTCATGAATCCTCTTCGTGCCGGTGAACTTCTTTGCCAAACAGGTAAGCATGTCCCTCCGGAGTTGGTCCGACCACTTAAATCTTCATAATCATTATCATAATAATAATTATTATCCATAATAATCGGTGGAGGAATTCCATTCAGTCTCAATTATAATTTTTTTTAGAGAAATTGGGTGTAATGACATTTCTAATTCTCATAAATGTTTAAAAAAACATATGCTTTTCAACATTTTGAAAATTTAAACAAAGTAGGGAAAAATATTCTTTTGGTTTAGTGAAAAATGTTAATCAACAGTAGTTTGTGAATCGCTGGTATATGTATATACAATAGCTCATTTTTTTCAAGACCTAAATATTTGAGTGGCTGGAAAAGTCGTAAATGCAGAGGACTTGCAGGCCCTAGAGATAGATTAGACTATTAGAGTCATAGTCATAGAAATATACGAAACAGGTCGCATAGATAGAAAACACATGGCTAGCTAAAACCCGTGAATGAAAAGTTATTAGCTATTCTTTCTAAAACTGTTTGTATAGATTTACCTAGTTATGACTGCCACTTCTAGAAGATTTACAATATTCTAAGATCAACAGAAAATTTTTTAGTAGACGTTGAATTTTCTACTAAAAAGGATAATTTTTCAACAAAAATATTTTACAAAGTTGTTCAAGTTCCAACCAAAAATGATTAATTATCGATAAACAAGGTAATAGTTGAAATTTCAACCAAAAAAGATTCTCATCATGAATCAGGTACAGTTGAACTCAACCAAAAAAGACGAATTTCCGACAAAATAGGTACATTTGAAACCAAAAAGATTAATTTTCAACCATGAAGATAATTTTTCGCCAAAAAATGACAAATTTTAACTAAATGCATGAATTTTGTTTTCAATTGAAAAAATAATTTTTAGCAAAAGAAGATGAACTTGTAACAAAAAATGTAATAGTTGATATTACAACCCAAAAATATTTTTATTTCAAATCAAAAACAGTTACGTTCAAGCAAAAAACAATTTTTTCAACTAAATAGTTGAAAGTAAAATTTTCAAACCAACATAAACTTAAAAAAAGTGTGCAACAAAATTTTACAATGACTGATTTTTCCAATAATTTCACATATTGAAAAAAGAATTGAAAATTATTTTTTATAGGGATGTAATTATACAAAAATAAACTTCTGTTGTCCAATTTTGTGTATTTACGAAAGTTTAAGAAAAATTACTTCCTTTTAGTTGAAATGAAATCTTCAAAAAAAAAAATAGTTTTGATAGGGATGTAATTATTCTTATTTTAAATTTTGTTTGGGCAATTATTATGTATACATTTATTTTCTAGAGTATATGTTTCTTTTTAAAAACCACTTTTTCTAAAACACAGTTTTTTAAGATGAAAATGGTTGAATTTGCGACCGAAAAAGAAAAAAAATTAACCACATTGTTCAAGGTTGAAGCCAACAAGGCGAATTTTCAACCTGCAACAGATCAAATTTGAACCAAAAAATGTAATAGTTGACTTTTCAATTGCAAATATTAGTTTTCAACAAACAAAGATGAATCCTTAACTAAAAGTGTATTAGTCCATATATTTGAAACGAGAATTGAAATTATAATCGAATGAAATGATTCTCTTTCGAAATGGTTCAATTTCGAACAAAGTAATTCAATTTTTTACCAAAACAGATGAATTTTCAATTAAAATAATAAGTTTAATAACTTGAATAGTCGAACTTTCGGATCAAAAAATTAATTATCAACCGAATACAAATGAAGGCCATGTGCCCGTAACTTCACAATTTTTTAAACATTTTTTTCAAATTGTTTGAATTCTGTGAAATATTTGAAATGTTATGAATTCCTGTAGAATTTGATAGAATTCAAGACACTTGAAGGAATTCAAAATAATTCAACGCGTATTCTAAATATTTTGAAAGAATTCAGAAAACTAAAAAAGAATTCAGAAGACTATTTGAATACAAAATTTATCAGAAAATTCAAAAGATCTGAAAGAGTTTAAAGAATACAAAAGACTTGGAGAAAGTTAGAACAATTCATGGTGTATTGTCAAGATTTCAAGAGAATTAAAAAAATTCAATTCCGAAGAATTCGTTTGAATTCTACAGGATTAAACATATTCAAAGATGGGTAAAATAATTCAACGTGTATTCTAATGATTTCAAGATAATTACAAAACATTTTTAAAAATTCAGTGATACCGCGAATTCCACAAATTCAAAACAGTTTAGAGAGTTCAGGAAATTTTAAAACCATTCAGAGAATTCAGAATAAATTAGGGAATTCAAAGAATTTGGAAGAATTCAGAGAATTCGGAAGAAATCAAAGAATAGTGTAAGAATTCATATAATTAAGAACAATTTCAAGAATTAGGAAGAATTTAGAAAATTCGGAAGAATTCACAGAGTACAAATGAATTCACAAACTTCAAAAGAATTCACAGAATTAAAAAAAAGACAATACAAAAAAATTCATAGAATCCAAAATCTTTCAGAGAATTGGAAAGAATTCAGATATTCCAAAATTTATAAGAGAACTTAGAATAATTCGGGAGAGTTCCAAGAATACAAAAGGCTTGGAGAAAGTTAGAACAATTCATGGTGTATGGTAAAGATTTCAAGAGAATTGAAAAAATTTAATTCTGAAGAATTCGTTTGAATTCTACAGGATAAAAAATATTCAAAGATGGTTGATATAATTCAACGTGTATTCTAATGATTTCAACATAATTAAAAAACATTTTGAAAAATTCAGTGATACCGCGAATTCAACAAATTCAAAACAGTTTAGAGAGTTCAGGAAATTTTTAAACAATTCATAGAATTCAGAATAAATCAGGGAATTCAAAGAATTTGGAAGAATTCAGAGAATTCAGAAGAAATTGAAGAATAGTGTAAGAATTCATAGAATTAAGAACAATTCAAAGAATTAGGAAGAATTTAGAAAATTCTGAAGAATTCACAGAGTGCAAATGAATTCAAAAACTTCAAAAGAATTCACAGAATTAAAAAAAAATTAGAGCATTTCAAAAGAATTTAGAGACTGCAAAAGAATTGAAAAGGTTTCAGAGGATTTAAAAGAGTCCAGAGAATTTAAAAGAATTCAGACAATTGAGAAGAATTCAGAAAAGACGGAGGATTTCAGAGACTAGCGAAAGAATTCGAAGAATTAAGAATAATTTAGAGAATTCAGAAGAATTCACAGAGGGCAAAAGATTACACAAACTTCAAAAGCATTCACAGAATTAAAGAAATATATATAGAATTCAAGAGATTTCAGAGAATTTGAAATTCAGAGAATACAAAAAACTTCGAGAAATTCAAAATAATTTAAGGTGTACTGCAAAGGTGTCAAGAGACCTTCGCAACCTTCTGCAAATTTAAAATTACTCTTTTGCGCACACACCCTCATCAGTGACACATGGACTGTCGTTCATCTAACGCATGCTTCCGACTGGCTGATCTTTAATTGTTAATTACTCATTAATTATTACCTTTACAACACATTTTTATTATTATTTTCAACTCCGTTTTTCATGAGGAATTTAAAAATATGAAAATGTACCTGAGTACTGGGACACCCTGTATATGGACGCTGAAAATCGAGTCTATGAAAAGAAAAGGAAAAGTACTTACTTGACTTTATGTGTCATTTTTTTCGGAAGAGCCCGTCTATAGGTTTGGGTCTTAGACTTAGAGTTTTTAGTGTTAGACTTATTTTGTGCATCATTCATCTTGAATCACATGCAGAATAAAGCAAGCGGTATAGAAAATATCACTGAAATTACACTTCTTCACACACTGAACACTTTTCATAACTTTTCGTAATCACTGTCGCAAACAATACGAGTGGAAACACGATATTTCGCAAATGTTTTCTCAAATAAATGTTCTCGTTCCCCGGGAGCGGGAAAAACGTTTATCGACATTAAGCGATTCTCCGCAGCAAGACATGAGACGGTGAATCTGAGTCAATCGACAACAGAAGTATTAGAAACGAAAAAATTTGTTAATCGGTTAAAAATTAAACGGACTCAATTCGAAGCAAATTTCAATGTGAAAAAATCCGAATCAATCCGAGTTTAAATTAATATAAACTGAATTTTCAATTTGAATGAATCGATGTTCGGATTGAATTGGATTCATTGTGATTGAAAATCGGTTTAGGTCAATCCGGGTTCGGATTCATTCGGATTGAAAATTTCGTTTGGATTAATTCGGATTCAATCGGATTGAGTCGGAATAATTTTCAACCGATTTCGATTGAAAGAAATTGAGACCTTTTTTAGGATTGGTTTAGATAGATTAGGATTGATCCTACTGTAAGAAATTTAGAATCATTTCTTTTGACAAATCAAGGTAAAAAATTGTTGGCCTCAATTAAAAAAACCCTGGAAAATATTCATAAGCAAACCCTGCAGACTGGAATAAATCTTAAGCATGAAAGAAATTTACTAACCAAAATCAGATGAAAACTATGAAAGATATCGCAAAAGAACAAGATACATTTCTTATAGAACTTTTTTAGACGTACAAACTTTTATTTGAATATTTTTTCGTATCTCTTATTGTTTCCAAGAAAAAGCAGAAAATTCGATTTTAAGAAAAAATAATTCTCCACGCTTACAAGATATCTTCATTATCAAAATACAAGTTAAAAAACAATAGGCAACAAATTTTAAGGTGGGTTTTTTGAAGAAAAAAAAGCCTAAAATACAAAGGCGGATTCGGTCTTGAGCGAATACAAACAAATGACATAAAGTACAGTTCGACGAGAATTTGATATCGATGACTCGTGCAATAGTCTCTTATCGTTTCATATACTGATCTTGATTTATTAAAATGAAAATTTCAAACCAATATGTTCACTTTTCTTAATGTGTGATTTTGATTTTTAGTTTTGTAAAACGTATTCAACAAGTAAAAAGTATCGAAAACCCAGGCATGAAACATAAATAATGCAGGGTACACAGTCTTCCACTTTTTTTCTCAGTTTCCTCTTTTTTCTTGAAATTCCCCTTTTTAACCTATTCTCAAAGAACTTCCCCTTTTGTTTTTAAATACACGATATTTGAAAATACAACATTTGAATTACGCGGAAAATTCTCTGAAATTAGTAATTGTACCCATTATTGAATAATAATTAGAGCAATTATAGCTCTGAAGACCATGTGCGCGTAACCTAAAAAATTGTTTTAAACATTTTTTTCAAAGTCAACTTATGTTCACACAAAACACGATATCGAGTTGAAAATTTGGGAAACTAAATATAAAGCACTAAGAAACGCGGCTCTGGTCCTAAATTTTTGTAATGATGAAAAAAGCAAAAAAAAAATGTTGTTACCAAATTTTTTTTTCAGAATTATACACCAATATATTGGTGTTGGTGGGATATATCTCCCAGCAATATATTATAAATTCAAAAAAGAACAAAATAATTCTCAATTAAAAAAAAACGAATTTTCTATAAAGCAGACGAATTTAAAATAAAAAACAGTTTCATTTAACCCATAATGATGAATTTTCAGCAAAAAACTTTCTTTCCAAAATCACAAATTTTCAACAGCATACAAAAATTTTAGAAAATAGATTGATTTTCAACCAATAGAATTAATTTTTACCTATAAGACAAATCATGAACAGAATACTTGAATTTTATACAGAAAATTATAAATTTATGATAAAGAACTAAACGAATTCTGAACTAAATAGACGAATTGTCAACCAAAGAAATGAATTTTCTACAAAACAGTTGAATTTTTAATAAACAAGTTTATTTTCAATCAAAATGTTTGAAATTTCAATCAGACAGATGCCCTCCGAAACAAAAAAGGTGAACTTTCTACGAAACGAAATGAATTTTCAAATCAACATGAGGAATTTTCAACAAAAGTTGAAATTTTAACCCAGAACAAATTTTGAGTCAGTATAAGAAAAAAATTTTGTTTTAATTTTTGACAACATTTTTTTATCAATGTTGGACGTTTGCAGCACGTAATAAAATATTTTAAAGTAATAAACATAATTATTGTGCAATTTTTCTTCACTTTTAAAACGCAAACAAAAAATTATAAAAAATTATATGCATGAAAAATAAATCAAATACGGCACAAACATGTTATAGAAAATATGTTCAAATTCCTGAAAACGCAATTCGTTATCATCACCGTCATCGGAAACAGATTTGGTGCAAACTTTCGGATGATAATCGTTGTGAAAACATTTCAATTTTCGAAATTCCAAATTAATAATTTTTATTGCTTACAAATAATTTATTACGTGCTGCAAACATCAACTTATTGGTAAACAAATTTTTGTGTCAAACTTATAATTTTTCTGTTTTCAAGTCTACTTGTTTGAAATATTCATTATTAATTTGATAATATTTTTGCAATATAAAAAAAAAAGAATTAGAAACGAAAGAAAATTGATAAAAGTACGGGGACGCGAACGCATCATGGCAGACCCCGTGGCCTAGAACAAAGACCGTTCCTTCATCGCTGCTTGCTCGACAGGAACACAATTGACCGATAGTGACTGCGCGCGGATTTCTTTGAACCCTTTTTTTCCATTTTTCTTGATCAGCTTACGTCCAAAATATATAAGATATCGCGCCTAAATTATAGGAAATGAAAGAGGAGACAATAAAGTTCAGGGCTCTGCTCTTTTTGGCGGAAATTTTAAAATTAAAAAGTTCCGAATAAAATAAAACTGGAAGCTATATCGATACTTTCCTTTGTAAACTTACGTCTACATGCAATGAGATATCGTTAAAAACGTAAAAAAAAATTGGTATGAAAAAAAATTTCCTACATTTCCGACCGGTTTGCCAATGATCATTCCTGTTTTATTTTATTCGGAACTTTTTTTACAAAATTTCCACCGAAAAAGAGCAGAGGCGTGAAGGTTATTGCCTCCCCTTTCATTTTCGAAACTTTCAGGCCCATATATTATCTCGTTTGGATATAAGTTGGGAAAAATACATGTAATTTTGACGAAAAATAATTCCGTCTCGCGTAAATGACAATCATGCAATCTGCTTTACCCACAGACCCCTGGAAGTACGAAGTTGTCTGCTTGCTGCGATAGTGCTGCTCTGAGACAGCGGATACGTATGCCAGACTAACTAAACATATAAATTTGTTTATTTGCATTTCAAGTGCAAACATTAGTTTTTGCACTATTTGTGTACAATGTTTGTTAACAGCTTTTGTTGTTTTGTTCCAATTTGATCACTATAAACCACATAACTAGCCCTGGCAAAATTGAAAATTTGGTGTGGGTTCTGAAGCACGGTCGGTATTTCTTCAAATTAGTCATACAAATTTTTTTTCACAATTATAAATATTTTGAACCTAAGCCGCATTCCTTCAGGCCTTCTCATTAGCGTGCTAAATTTTCAAATCGAAATGTCATTCCGTGTGGACGCAAGTTTACATTGAAAAGTATCGATATAGCTTCCAGTTTTATTTTATTCGGAAATTTTTTCTTTCTTCAAAATTTCCGCTTGGTCACGTGACCCACTCGGCACATGGCCTTAAGGCTTACTTTAAGGAAAATTGTGTAAAAAAAGGGAAGTGTAAGCAAGTCAATTTTTTAAGGCCAACAGGCTGAAGAATAAACGTTTATACTACTAATGACGAAGGATGACTTTTCTACCATGAATGATGAATTTTCAACGAGAGTCAAGTTTTTAAGCTAAAAAGTTGAATGCTTTCGAAAACAGTGGACTTTTAAATCGGAAAAGATAAATTATAACCAAAAGGTAACATTCAATTGAGAAAGATGACCTTTCAACAAACAAGAATAACTTCCTACCCAAAAATATGAATTATCTACAAAAAGTTGAATATTCCACAGAAAAATAAGATTTTTTAACCAAACAGTTTAGTTTTCTACCAAATTGTTAAATTTTCAAGCCAGAAAGATGAATTTTCTACAAGAAAGGAGAATTTTTAACATGAATGTTCATTTAAAAACAAACAGTTGAATTCTTAATTATAATTATGAAACTTAATAAAAAAAAAATTAATTTTTTACAAGGTAGTTCAACTTTAGGTCCAATAATCGTTTTTTCAACCAAAAAAGATGAACTTTTAACGAAGCATGTATCAGTTGATATTTCATCCAAACGATTGCATTGTCAACCTAAAAGATAAATTTTCAAACAAAAAGATTAAATTTCTATCAGGAAAGACAAATTTCACACAAAATACATGAACTTTCTACCAAAAAGTTGAACTTTCAAATAAAAAACATACATTTTCAAACCAATAGTTATATTTTTGATTGAAAACGATTAATTTTTAACTAAAAATGGAATAGTTTAATTTTCAGTTTGAAAAATTTATTTTAAATCAAACATGAAACGAATTTTCATCAAAATAGTTCAATTTTCAAGACACCAAATGGGCACCGACCCTTGACCCTGAACGACTTCGTCTCGTCGGAAAAATAAATTCCTCTCTGACATAAAATACCGCAAAATAAACAAATTTCGTAGATGTTGGTATTTTTGGAATTGAAATATCTGAAACTTTCGAAAAAAGGAGAACCTGATGAATTGACGTCAATAAGTGATTCGTGAATTACTAAATTGTCTTGCAATTCAAATCAGGAGAGACATTCACGTGGAAGAAATGGAATTTTAAGTCAGGGTGACTTTCGGGTATCGCTCGGAAAATCTGGATAATATTAATCATCTTGGTGGAGTGGTCGTTGTGCCGCGGAAAAGTTTTGCATCGCAGATGTCAGGACCGTATAACGTGGCATCAGGCGCAACAACGCCCAACATGAACAACAACAACGGCGATGCAAAGCAGCGGGAAAATGAAAATGCAGAAAACGACCGAGAAGAAAAAGACACTGATCAAGGGGGAAAAAAGAGGTTACGGGGAAGACCGAAAAAAGACATTATAAGTAAGATGGGGGACAAGAAAAGTGCAAAGATCATGGAGCAGTTTTTGGAAAAGCAAAGGGGGCCAGAATCAACAACCGAGGAAAATTCAAACGAGCAAGACCCTTTCGAAAAAAGAGAGGTGTTAGTTCGCTCACCGGTGGCAGAACGGAAGCAGAGTTCAAATAAACAAGACGGGGAAAAGGGGAGTGATGGGGATTCGGAAGAGCATAAAAGTGAACAGTGAGAGCAAGGGCCAGAAAAGATGGGTCTACCGACGGAATTGAGAATTACGCAAAAGAAGGAGGCCAGTGGATTAAATGATACGGGAGGGGAAAAAATTGAGCAGGAAAGGGGTGAGAACAAGGGGACAGAAGAAAGAATACGTGAAGATTAGAAGGAATTCGTATTTCGAAATTTTGTTAGAAAGGAAAATGGCGAGTTGGTGCGAAAAAAAAAAAAACCGGAGCTGGATGATATAAAGAAGAGACTAGAGAATTTGGAGGACAAGAGAAGAGTGGGACTGGAGCTAATACAGGATGAACAAGAAATCCATTTTTTCATTTCATTTTAAAAAGTGTATTTATTGATCATATTTAGTTACATTATAAGCATGTTTACAATGTAGTTATGACGTAGTATCTATCCTAGTTTGGAATAAGCCTACTTTACGCATGAGAGTATCGTTGGTAGTATATTTCGTATTGGCTGCATATCACAATGCTTTCAATAGGAGTATTATTTGGGCAAAAACTTATAAAAACCTAATCAGGAATAATGAGTCTAATCCTAGCTTATGTTACTAGCTATATACACTATGTACAGGGAGAGTGAGGTAATAACTTCGCATCGTCATGTTATAATAGGAGAATATGATGTGGAAGTTTGTGCTTGATTCTAAAATGAGCTGTTTCATGGTTAATAGTAGAGATTTCTTTGATCAAATTAATGTGAGCAATCTGTATCTTATAGAAGATTTGAGTTAATTTATAGATTTGTCCTTTAATTGTGTTTATTGAATATTTCTTATGTAAGTCCACTGTCTCTACATAATAATGCATAGAGCATTCCTATCGCTTTGCAGGCCTTATTACAGGCCTCCCTAACATGTACACTGAAGTTGAGTAGCTGGTCAAGACACTGCCCTAGAGACTTGACAACTTTTTTGAACTCTATATCCTGATCATACATATGCAGCGATACAGGCATCTCTTTGAGCTGTTTTTTGGTAAATATTATTAGATCAGTCTTATCAACTTTTAGTTTTAGTTTGCATTTCGTATAATAATTCTCTAAGTCTAAGATATGTCGTTGCAAGTCTTTTATTGCCATGCGGATGTTGGTAGAAGATGCGTAAATGGCAGTGTCATCCGCAAATAGCGCGTTGTCAGTTCGCTCGGATGAAGGTAAGTCATTAATGTAATATATAAAATATCTTGGCCCCAATATGGACCCCTGAGGTACACCCGCCGCAATGTCTTGTTCATCGTAATAACTATTATCAATAAGAACTTGAAATTTTCTGTTGCGTAGATAGCTAATAGAGATCTTAATTAGATATAATGGTATTTTCTGGTTACTGAGCTTGTATATAAGGCCCTTGTGCCACGCAGTGTCAAAAGCTTTTTCTAAATCTAAGAGTAATAGCGCTGTACATTTGTTTTCGTTAAATTTGGTAGATATGTGGTTTGTCAGTCTTAAAAGTTGATGTACAGTATTGTGTCCTTGTCTGAAGCCAAATTGTTCGGGTATATGGTTCGCTTGTGATGCTAAACCATGAGGAGAACGCGAGCCAAACACCTTCGCTCTCCTCGTTGTGATAATTGCTAATGCTGATCCGAGATGTCGTGTCACTATGGTTTTAAATCACAACTAAAAATTGCGAATGATTCACTCACACGCGTAATTTCAATATTGCACCGTCACTACGAGGATGCCCGTTTTATTGATTTTAAAATGTTCAAAGATAAAAAATCACACGCGTAATTAATTTAACCGTCAATACGAGGACGCCCGTTCACTAGTGTGAAAGAAAATCGTGCTAGTTTTTAGTGCCATCCATCACCAGGCGATGAATGGACACAATCTTACCTTGAAGCTCAATGAATGAATGAATCAATGAATGATTGAATGATTCAATGATCAAAATCGCGGAACAGGAATTTAGGGTATTGACAGAATTTTCCGAAAGGCTAGTAAGGAGAGTGGGGAGTGTGGAGTGTATGCGGAGGGAGTGGGAAAACGATAAGTCAGTGGTGAGTGGTGAAAGAAAAAAGAGTGAGGACAACAGTGAAGGAAAAAGTGGGAATCAGAGGGGGAGAAGAGATATATCTGCACAAGTGGAGCAAAAGAAGGGGAATAAGATTCGATCAGAAGATCAGATCATCGATTGCAGATTGAGATCAACATCGATCGGATTGGAGATCGGATCAGGACAGTGATCTCACGGGCGTCCTCGTAGTGCCGGTATTCAAGTCTTATTTCTTCGAGATCATTCTTCGTCGGTCCGAGGTAAGATTGTGTCCATTCATCGCTTGGCGATGGATGACACTAAATCA
>JAABKJ010007817.1:0-11599 GCA_011634705.1 Andricus grossulariae
AATATCGTCTAAAAAGAAAAAAGAATTCAAAAAATTTTGAGACAGTTTTGTTAATTTTGCAGGTTGAAAAAAATTATGGAAATTTGAATAACTTCAAAAGATATTTAGAAGTTTTTAAAAAATTTCAGAAAAAATTACAAAGTTTGAAAGATTTTAAACAATTTAAAACAAAATGCAGATTTTTGAAGATTTTAAAATAAAATGTAAAAAATTTTGTATAGGAAAATTTTAAAAGATTTTCAAAATCGTCAAAAAAAAAAGGTGAAAGATTTGAAGGCAGTGTTATTAATATTGCAGAAATTTTAAAAAAATTGAGGGAAAATCGAAAAATTTAAAAAGACAATTAGAAGTTTTGCAAAAATGTCAGAAAAAAATTTAAAATTTAAAAAGATTTTAAACAATTTAAAACAAAATTTAGATTATTGAACTTTTTAAAATAAAGTTTTGACGTTTTTTTATAAGAAAATTTTTAAAGATTTTCAAAATCGTCTAAAAAAAAGAATTTAAAAGATTTTGAGACAGTTTTATTAATTTTTCAAGGTTAAAAAAAATTATGGGAAATTTGAATAACTTTAAAAGATATTTAGAAGTTTCGAAAAAATTTCAGAAAAAAATTAAAAATCTAAAAAGATTTTAAACAATTTAAAACAAAATTTAGATTATTGAACATTTTCAAATAAAGTTTTGAAGTTTTTTTATAGGAAAATTTTAAAAGATTTTAAAAGATTTTTAAAAGATTTTCAATATCGTCTAAAAAGAAAAAAGAATTCAAAAGATTTTAAGACAGTTTTGTTAATTTTGCAGAATTGAAAAAAAGTGATGAAAAATTTGAATAATTTTAAAAGATATTTAGAAGTTTTGAAAAAATTTATGAAAAAATTAAAAAGTTTAAAAAATTTCAAACAAATATCAAAATATCTTTTTACCTGACTCACATTTTTTCTAAAATTTTCTACAATACTGTAAAATAAAAAAAAAATTTCATTTTATATTAAAAATTATTTTTTGCTTCAAGTTATAAATTGTATAAATTTGTTAAATTTTTGACTGCAAAATCTTTTTTGATTGAACCCCTTCCTACAGTGGATAATGCAACCTACAGTGGATAATAATAAATTAAGAGCACAAATAAAAGAAAATAAATAATTTCAATTTTGCTTCATTAGCGCGCATAGTATCTTAATTATTATTTGAATTAGATTAATTATTTATACACCTCAGTATTTTTAATGAATGATTATCCACTCTAGGCAGGTTTCCCCTAATTAAAAAAAAATTGCTTCGTATAATTTTTCACCTCAGAAGTTACGTTTAAGAATTTTTAATTGTTTAAAATGAATTTATTAATTTTTTTATTAATTTATTTTGATTAATTCTGTTTATTTAATTGCTATCTTTATTTCAAAGTGGCAACTCATAAATTTGAGTTTAATTATTTATTATCTTTTCTATAAAATATACGGTTAATCCATCAGCGTCCTGAGACAAAAGTTACTAACCGTTTTGTCATGGAAGAAATTTCTGCGAGTGACATAACAATTTCTGCGAGGAAAGCCAGTCACGACCAGAAAAAAAATAACCGAGGCAAAAATATTCGCTTTTTTTCACCCTCGGGAGAAAAAACCAACTGGCATCGCTACAGTGGGGCAAACCAGTTTCTGTGGACAAATCAATTTTTTAGCCTACACTAATGATTCGATTTGGAAAATTTTTTAAATAAAAGTTTTTTAAATTTCTGAAAGATATTTGTGATCAAATTTTTTATAACAAAGTTAATTTCTTATTTAATAACAAAGTTGACATTTTTTTTTATTTTCTAACTTTTCAGAAGTAAAATTTTGTTAAAAGAGAGAAGTTGTTTGATTGCGATTTAATAAATATAGATATTTGGAAATTGTTTTTAAAAAATTGTATAAACAGATGTACGGTTTGGATATTTTTTATCGAATAGATTCCACTTTTTTTAACGGAATTTTGAAAAAAAATGCGAGATAGAAAAAAAAGTCAACAGTTGTTAGAAATAATTTTTGAAGTGGAACAGCTTTTCTCTTTTGTCTTTTTTCGTCTTTTGTCCCGAATTTGTAAAAAATGACAATTTTTATTTTTACAAGAAGAAATTAAATTTTATTTTTTCCAATACTTATTATAAACTTTTATGGGATATATATATAAAAAACACTGGCCTTTTTGAGAAAAATCAGTTTTAAAATTTTCAGAAAAACTACAATTTTTCAATTTCAGGAGTTTTTAAAATTTTTAATATTTATAAACAATTTCAGAATTTGACGATTTTTCAACGAATAGACTAATTTTTATTCACGCGATCGATTAATAATGTGTCTGCGATGAGTCTTTTTATAATAATTTTTAATTTGACAAGAATTATTAATTATTTCAACAATATTTATAAACAAATTCAAAGTTTGGCTATTTTTCAACGACTAGGCTAATTTTCATTCACGCAATCGATTAATAATTTGTCTGCGATGAGTCTCTCCATAATAATTTTTAATTTGACATCAATTAATAATTATTTAAACAATATTTATAAGCAAATTCAAAGTTTGGCTATTTTTCAACGTATCGACTCAATTTTTATTCACACAATCAATTGAGAATGTGTCTGCAATGAGTCTTTGGTATAATAATTTTTAAGTCAACAACAATTATTAATTATTTAACCAATATTTATAAGCAAATTTAAAGTTTGGCTATTTTTCAACGGCTAGGCTCATTCTCATTCACGCAATCGATTGATAATGTGTCTGCGATTAGTATTTTTATAATAATTTCTAATTTGACATCAATTATTAATTATTTAAACAATATTTATAAACAAATTCAAAGTTTGGCTATTTTTCAACGAATGGGCTCAACTTTTATTTTACGCAATCGATTAATATTATGTCTACGATGAGTCTTTGGTATAATAACTTTTAATTTGGTAACAATTAATAATTATTTAAACAATATTAATAAACAAATTCAAAGTTCAACCTACTTATGAACAAAAATACTTAATTTTTGTTTTCGGAATGGACTAAAAATGTATTCCTAATAACACTTCAAATTCCTTTTTGTATTGACAACAATTATTAATTATTTAAACAATGTTTACAAACAAATTCAAAGTTTTTCTATTTTTCAACGAATAGGCTAATTTTCACCCACGCAATCGATTAAGAATGCATCTTCAATGAGTCTTTGGTATACAAATTTTTAATTTGACATCAATTAGTAATTATTTAAGAAATATTTCTAAACAAATACAAAGTTTGGCTATTTATGAACAAAAAGACTCAATTTTTGTTTACGGAATCGACTAAAAATATATTTCTCATGACGCTTCATGATACTTTTTATATTGACAACAATTAATAATTATTTCAACAATATTTATAAACAAATTCAAAGTTGGGTTATTTTTCAACGAATCGGCTTAATTTTTATTAACGCAATCGATTAATAATGTGTCTGAGATGTGTCTTTGGTATAATAACTTTTAAGTTGATAACAATTAATAATTATTTGAAACAATATTTATAAACAAATTCAATGTTTGGCTATTTTTGAACAAAAAGACTCAATTTTTATATGCACAATCGATTAAGAATGTGTTTGCAATGAGTCTTTGGTATAATCATTTTTAAATTGACAACAATTATAATTTATTTAAACAATATTTATAAAGAAATTCAAAGTTTTCGTATTTTTCAACAAATATGCTAATTTTCATCCACGCAATCGATTAATAATGTGTCTGCGATGGGTCTTTGGTATAATAACTTTTAAGTTGACAACAATTATTAATTATTTAAACAATATTTCAAAACAAATTCAAAGTTTGGCTATTTTTGAACAAAAAGACTCAATTTTTGTTTACGGAATCGACTAAAAATGTATTTCTTATGACTCATTATAATACTTTTTATATTGACAACAATTTTTAATTATTTAAACAATTTTTATAAACAAATTCAAAGTTTTTCTATTTTTCAACGAATAGGCTCAATTTTTATTCACACAATTGATTAAGAAAGTGTTTGCAATGAGTCTTTGGTGTAATCATTTTTAAGTTGACAACAATTATTAATTATTTAAACAATATTTATAAACAAATTCAAAGTGTTTCTATTTCTCAACTAATAGGCTAATTTTCATTCACGCAGTCGATTAAGAATGCGTCTGCGATGAGTTTTCGGTATAATAATTTTTAATTTGACATCAATTATCAATTATTTAAACAATATTTATAAACACATTCAAAGTTTGACTATTTTTCAACGAATAGGCTAATTTTCATTCACGCAATCGATTAATAATGCGTCTGCGATGATTCTTTGGTATAATAACTTATAAGTTGATAACAATTATTAATTATTTGAACAATATTTATAAACAAATTCAAAGTTTGGCTATTTTTCAACGAATCGGCTCAATTTTTATTCACGCGATCGATTAAGAATGTGTCTGCGATGAGTCTTTGGTATAATAATTTTTTATTTGACATCAATTATTAATTATTTAAACAATATTTATAAACAAATTCAAAGTTTGGGTATTTTTGAAAAAAAGACTCAATTTTTGTTTACGGAATCGACTAAAAATGTATTTGTTATGACTCTTTATAATACTTTTTATATTGACAACAATTATAAATTATTTTAACAATTTTGATAATTGTTATTCATTTGTGAATTATTACAGAAAAGGATCATTGTCTAGACACCTTCAGTGCATTCTTCTGAAATAATTTAATTTTTCCACTGAAAAGTGGCCCCAAAATGAATTTGTTTATTAATATTGTGTAGATAATTGTTAAATGTTAATTTTAACAATATCATAGGAAAGAGTCACCGCAAAGACATTCTTAGTCGATTCCGTAGATGATTACACAAATAAAATTTGAGCCTACTTGTTGAAAACTAACCTAAGTTTGAATTTGCTTATAAAAATTGTTTGAATAATTAATAATTGTTGTCAATTTGAAAAGTATCATAGCAAATAGTCTTTCAAAATACATTCTCAGTCGATTCTGTAGAAGAAAATTGATACCATCCATTGAAAAATAGCCAAATTGTAAATTTGTTTATAAAAATTGTCAACATTATTATTAATTGTTATTAAATTAAAAAGCACTATAGTCAAGATTAATTTCAAAGATATTTTTAGTCGATTTCGTAAACAAAAGGTGAACCCATTCGCTAAAACTACCTTAATTGTGAATTTTGTTTATAAAAATTGTTTAAATAATTAATAATTATTGTCAATTTGAAAAGTATAATAGCAAAGAGACATCGAAAAAACGTTATCAGTTGATTTTGTTGACAAAAATTGAGCCTTTTGATTTAAACGTAGCTAAGCTGTGAATTTGTTTATAAAAATTGTATGAATAATTATAATTTGTTGTTAATTTTTAAATGATAATAGCAAAGACTTATCGCAGACATATTTTTAATCGATTTAGAGAATAAAAATTAAGCCTATTCGTTCAAAAATATTCAAACTGTGAATTTGTTTATTAAAATTGTTTAAACAATTGCCAAATAGCATTTTCTTTCAATGAATTGTGATAAGATGTTATTTTTTTTTACATTTTATATAATAACTCGGGATTTTAATTAGCTGAATATTGCCAATCTCGAAAAATGACTTTTTCTCATTAATTTGTTTATAACGTAACAAAATTGTTTATAAATTATTTTTACCCACACGAAATTTTTCCAAATAGTTTTAACATATATGCAAGATCTTTTTTTGATGAATCTGAAAATCTTCAAAAAATGGTACTTTTGAAATGTTAAAAGAAAATGTCAACTTTGTTGTTAAATAAAAAATTAACCAAAGTTTTTCTAAAAAAAGAACCAATCATTTTTTGCCCCATCTTGCGAATAATTTACTAGACATTATGTGATTTTCGAATATAATATTCTTAAACATTGAAACGATCTGAAAATCCTTATAGAAATTCCCATGAAACATGAATACTAAATTCAGATTTTTTTAATTCTTTTATTGAAAAAATAAGGGAAGAATAATGTCGTAAATCACTCTTGTAGTAAAGAGCTTTTTCCATAAAAGAGGAATTTTTTATTTTGATCCATAACATATATAACGAGTATTCAACTGATGCGAGGGAAAATAAAAAATAAATTATTCACCCTGGTGAACCGAGGGTCAAAGGTTATTCTGGGGCAGAGTAGTATTTACAAATCCGTCGCAATAAGCCGAAATCTGATAGAGATAATCTACTTGTATTTTACGTGTTACGAATAATAATGGAATAATCAGAAATTCAAAACCAAGTAAAATTTAAATTCTTCTTTAAAATCCAATATTCAAAATTTCAAAATTAAAAATTGTTGGAAATTAAAAAAACCTAAAATAAAAAATGAGGATTTTATCCTGTCCTATTTGATATTATCCGATCCTATTCGACTACATCCGGTTCTGTCTGATTCTACTTGATCCTATCTGACATTATCCGACCTTAACCGATTATGTCTGATTCTATCGGATCTCGTCCGATTCTGTTAGATCCTATTCGAGACTATACTATCCGATTCTATCCGATTCTATCCGATCCAATCCGATGTTATCTGATCCCATCTGAGCATATCCGATCCGAGGCCATCTGATTCATCAGATGCTATCTGATCCTATTCGACAATATCCGACCCTATCCGATTCTATCCAATCCTATCCGACCCTAATCGATTCTAACAGATTATTTTAGATCCTATTCGACTTCAGCCGATTCTATCCGATCACATCCAATTCTACTTGGCCCTACTCGATACTATCCGATCCTATCCGATCCTATCCAAAATTATACGACCTTGAACTATTATATCTGATCCTATCCGATTCTATCTTATTATATCTGATCTTATATGATCCTATACAATCTTATTAGAACTTATCCGATCCTTAACGATTCTATCTGTTTTTATGCAATTCTGTTCAGTCCTATCTAACCCTGCCCAATCATATCCGATCCCATCCGATGCTGTTAAATCCTATTCGAGACTATACTATCCGATCCTGTCCGATTCTATCCGACTCTATCCGATCCATTCCGATGTTATCTGATACCATCTGAGCATATCCGATCCGAGGCTATCTGATTCTATCAGATGCTATCTGCTCGTATTCGACACTATCCGACCCTATCCGATTCAATCCAATCCTATCCGACCCTAATCGATTCTAACATATTATTTTAGATCCTATTCGACTTCAGCCGATTCTATCTGATTTTATCTGATTCTATCTATTTCTAGCAGGTCCTACTCGATGCTATCCGACCCTGTCGGAAATTATCCAACCATGAACGATTATATCTGATCCTATCCGATTCGATCTTATTCTATCTGATCTTATATGATCCTATAAGACCCTATTAGAAATTATCCGATCCTTAATGATTCTATCTGTTTCTATGAAATTCTGTTCAGTGCTATCTGACTCTGCCCAATCATTACCGATCTCATCCGATTCTGTTAGATCCTATTCGAGACTATATCATCCGCTCCTATCCGATTCTATCCGATCCAATCCGATGTTATCTCATCCCATCTGAGCATATACAGTCCGAGGCTATCTGATTCTATCCGATGCTATCTGATCCTATGCGACACTATCCGACCCTATCCGATTCTATCCAATTCTATCCGAACCTCATCGATTCTAACAGATTATTTTAGATCCTATTCGACTTCAGCCGATTCTATGTAATTTTATCTCATTCTATCTATTTCTAGATGGTCCTACTCGATCCTATCCGATTCTATCCAAAATTATCCGACCTTGACCGATTATATACGATCCTACCTGATTCTATCTTATTCTATCCGATATTATATGATCCTATACAACCCTATTAGAACTTATCCGACCCTTAATGATTCTATCTGTTTCTATGCAATTCTTTTCAGTCCTATCTGACTCTGCACTATCATATCCGATCCCATCCGATTCAGTTAGGTCCTATTCGAGACTATACTATCCGATCCAATCCGATGTTATCTGATCCCATCTGAGCATATCCGATCCGAAGCTATCTGATTCTATCAGATGCTATCTGATCCTATTCGACACTATCCGACCATATCCGATTCTATCTTATTCTATCCGATCTTATATGATCATATACAATCCTATTAGAATTTATCCGATCCTGAATGATTATATTATTTCTATGCAATTATTTTTAGGCCTACCTGACTCTGCCCAATCGTATCCGATCATATCCGATTCTATCTGATCCTGTCCGATTTTATCCGATTCTATCCGATTCTATCCGGTCCTATCTAAGCCTATCAGATCTTATCTGATATTATCCGGACCTATTTAATCATATCCAACCCTATACAATTATATCCGATCCTATTCGATTCTGTCGACATTATCATATTCTGTGGTTAAAAATTTTAATATTTTTTTATTCGTCTTCTTTTGGTTAAAAACTTTTTCTGACTGAAAATGTAACCAATTCAATTGTGGTAACAAGTTTATGATTCTTAGTTGAAAACTGAAAAATTCCTGAACAATCTTTATTTTCTTTGTACTGTTAAAAAATTTTTTTTTATAAATAAATGTTTTTAACTGTAAATATAAATATATCATTTTTTATTGAAATGTTATTTTTTTTTAGTTAAAAATTCTACTATTTAGTTAAAAATACATGTCTGTTGTTCAAACTTCGTCTTTTTTATAAGAAAACTAATTTTCTTGGTTGAAAATTAATTTTCTTAAATAAAAATTTAAAGATTTAACATGTCAGTCGAAAATTAATTTCTTTGGTGAAAAATTTACTATTTCAATAAAGATTCAGATTTTTGGTTGAAGATTTATCTTTTTAAATGAAAATTTATTTCATTGCATACAAATTTAATTATTACCGGTTGCATTTTTCTTTTTATTATTATTTTACTGATACTATCCGGCACTATCCGACCTTATCCGATACTATCAGTCCCTATCCGATGCTATCCGATCCTAACTGATTCTATCCGATTTTATTCAATCCAATCTAACATTATCTGACCCTGCCCGATTCTATCCGATCCTGACAGTTCCTATCCTATCCTATCTGATTCTATCCAATTTTGTCTGATCATATCCGATCTTATTTGATTTTATCTGCTTCTATCTGATCCTATTCGATCTTATTTGATTCTATCCAGTCCTATCTGGTCATATCCGACCATATCCGATTCTATCCCACACTAACCGAATGTATCCGATTCTGTCAGATCCCGTTCGAAAGTATCCGATCCTGCTCTAACTGATTCTTTCCGATCCTACCCGAGACTACCCGAACGCACCCAATTCTATTCGACCCTATCAGTTTCTATCCGATTCTGTCCGATCCTATCCGATCTTATCTGATTCTATCTGTTCTTAAATAATCCTATCCAATATCATCCGATCCTATCCGATCCTATCCTACACTATCCTAATCAGTTATACCTGATCCTACACGACCCTATCCTAACCGTTTCTATCCGATATTATCTATTACTATATGACCCCACTTGATTACATCCCATCCCACCCGATCATATCCGATCCCATCCGACCCTTACTGATTCTATCCAATCCTTTCCGACCCTTACCGATTCTATCCGATTCTGTTAGATCCTATTCGAGAATATGCGATCCCACCAGATTATATCTGGTTCTGTCCGACCCTGTCTGATTATATACGATCCTACTCGATCCTATCTGACATTATCCAGCCCTCACCGATTCTAGCCGATTCTATCCGACCCAACTTGGTTCTACAAACCTACCAGTTTCTATCCGATTCCATTCGAGTCTATCTGATCTTATCCGATATTATTTGATTCTATCCGATTCTATATGATCCTATCGGATATTACCTGATTCTATCCGGTTCTACTTGATCCTGTGCGATCTTATCCGATCCTATGTAATCCTATCCGATCCGACCTTATCCGATCCTATCCGACCATATCATAACCGATTCTATCCGATACTATCCGATTCGATCCAATCCTATCCAATCCTATCCGGCCCAGCCCGATTCTATCAACCACGCACTACGCGCGCGTTTAAATTTTCAATTTGGAAAAAAAAATTATTTTTAATACAAAATACAAATTTTTAATAACTATTTATTTGTTATAAGATTAAAAAAAAATAAAATTGGAGCTTGAAATACATTTAAGGCATTCTACACCCCATGAAAAAGAATCTATAAATATTTAAAGAAAATGTTATTTTACAGGATGTTACTAAATCTGAAGATAAATTCAAGTCAGTTTACAAAATATTTAGGACTTTTCGAAGTTCGGAAGAAATATCTTCTCAAATGTTCTTCAACAATTAATTTCTTTTGAATAAAAACTCATTTTAAATTTTCCCAGGAATCTTAAGAAAATTTCTTGATTCTCTTGAAACCTTTCAAAATTCTTAAAAAGCTACTTTCTTCAACAGCTTCAGAAATCTACATTTTGTTTGAAATTTATTTGAAATCTTCTCAAGGTTTAAATTATTTTTGAATTTTTTCAAAACTTCTAAAACTTCTTAACATAATTTAGAAGGATTGGAATTTTTTCTACAATTTTTTAAAAATTGCCTTAAAATCTTATAGATTCGTTTTTGACGGTTTTTGAAATCTTTTGAAAAGTTTTTAAATATTCCCTTAAAATTCATTTTTTTTTAAATAAAAATCATTTCAAACTTTCCCAGGGACCTTAAGAAAAGTTATCTAATAATAAAATCTTTCAAAATTCTTTAAAAAAATTTTAAACTTCATTTTAAAATCTTCAAAAATGTACTTTTTGTTTTAAATTGTTTGATATCTTTTAAAATAAATTATTATTTCTGAAATTTTTTCAAACCATCTAAACATGTTTTCAAGTTATTCGAATTTTCCATAATTTTTTTTTAAATCCTGAAAAATTAACAAAATTCTATTCTATTTCACTCAAAAGTGGATTTTCGAAATTTGGATTATTTTTATAATAAATTATTACGTTCAATATCATTTTTAATTTCAATTGTTATAATTTTTGAATTAAATTTCGATTTAAATAATTGCAGTATCGAATTACAAAATAGTTTTATCATATATTAAAAAAAAGAGGAATGAGATTCCAGTGTAATTAAAATAGGAGAAACCTGTCTACATTGGATAATGCAAACTACAGTTAATCATTAATTCACAGAGAAAAGATACGTAAAATAATTAATTTCAAATTTAATTTATTGACATGTGTCGTGTCTTAAATATTGATTGAATAACATTTTTTTCATAAATTAGTATTTTTAATTAATCATTATCCACTGTAGGTTGTATTAACCACTGTAGGGAGGATTCCCCTATAGATTATAGAAATTAATTAATTAATTAATTAATTAAGGATATAAACTGAAATGGATTTCAGAAGGGCAGTATAAGTTTAGCAACCTTTTAGTTCATTAGTTCTTTCTTTATTGTGTACCCAAAGCCATTCATGACTCTAAAACTTAATTTAATGGAAGATTTTGTAGAATCAATTTAAAAATACTTGGACATTTAAAAGGATTGAATTTGAAGTTTGCAGATGGCATATGCTTTATAACTTCA
>JAABKJ010007818.1:0-11598 GCA_011634705.1 Andricus grossulariae
AGTCTTTATTGATTTCAAATAGGCTCGCGCTTTTCGGCACATGTGCAGTTGAAAATATGAATAGCCATCTATCGGATTTCAACGAACTAAAAAGGAACCCGCAAAAAGAGTTCCAATGTAGCCTCAGTTCTAAATGATACCAACTTTTACTTGAGTTGCAACTTTACTGAACCCTCATTTTTTTCTGTGTTATACTGTTTAACTGAGGACTAGAAATATAAATCAATATTACGTAATTACTAAGTAATCATAAAAAATGTTTAGTCATGGAATGGAAATTTCTGCGAAGCTAAAAATATGAAATTGATCACCTTTGTTCACTTTTAATCAGATGCGACATGTGATCTCAAAAATACGCATCTGATAAAAATGAACTCAAGCGACTAATCTCTTATTTTTAGCTTCTCGGATATTTCCATTCTACGATTAAATATTTTTATGATTACTGAGCAGTCAAGATATAATGTATTCGTATTCTTGGTTCAGATTTAACGAGTAAGGTTTGCCCTTGTCATTACGAATTTTACAAATTTTTAGCAACAATGTACTAGATTTGGCGATGAGATGAAAACAACAAACGATTGTTCTTTGAAAATCTTAGATTTATTTTCTGTACAGATTATGAGAAGTTGTATGCTCGAGAAATTACGATCATGGTTCCTTAAAGCAACCAATCCCGACACTACTGGAACGTGCACGTCATCTACTCCTGCTCCTTATGTCCCAGAAGGTAAGCAAGAGCGGCAAATTTACACAAGAGACTTCGTACAACACTGTTCCTTGGAGTCCGGCCTCTAACCGCGGATGACTTTACGCGGCAGACGGGACAGTTGGAGATAAAGGTTTCACCTCCGGATACTTTTCTAGAGCTACCAATCTTTGTAGAATGTTATCAGGACCAGTGTTGAGGGATCAGATCAAGTGATCTCAGAAGAACAGCCTTTTGCATCTGGTTCGCGATGGACTGAGCCTGACTTCGGCAAGTCGGATCTTGTTGAGTTGGCTGAGAAATGAAGCTTTCTTACCTCCAAGGCAGCCGAATATGATAACTACAAAATGGACTTTGCAGCCTTTGTACAGCCTGCTCAGCTCGAAAAGAAGTGCTTGATATTTCTCCCGTTTTTCTTTCTTCTTTGCCGTGATATTACCATCGGCTGGTGACGGGAATTCAATCATGTAAATGATCTTGGTATTCAGATCTTGGAGGAAAATATCAGGCTTCGTAGCACTGATACGTTGAGCGGTGGAGACTGTGAAATTCCAGTAGATCTGGCCCTGTTCATTCTTCACAACGGCCTCCAGTTCCCCTTGTGCGTATGACAAGAACTGCATTAGATCAACACCATAGAAGTGCCGAAGATGGTAATATAACACTTTTCGAGCCGCATTGTGTCTCTCTATGTACCCGTAGCATGCATACTTTTCACAGATTATTATTATTATTAATAATCGAAATGTGCAAGGGCATTTGAGTCTCATAGCACTGAGGTTATCTATTTTTTTTTTTTAACTTCTTGGGTTTTTATCCAGTTCTTTTGGCCATAAGTCACGCACTATATCTAGTGCCTGATAATAAATTAACAATGTTACGAATTAAATTTATACGATGTTTGAAGTCTTTTGCGACAATGTTGTAGTAGGTACAAAATTAGGAGCATGATGTTTAAAGCTCATCTTCTACCACTATTGTCCCTACATAGCGGCCGAGTGTGATGAAGGTGACACCAGTGAAAGTTTTTTACAATGTAACAGGTGTTTTATAAAACCGCTTTCTGAGCTGCTGCCAGTACTCTACAGACTCCTGGATGCTCAAGATGTTCAATGCATCTTGCGTGCACATTACCTGTAGCTGGAATCACGATAGGCTGAATACATGCATGTTTTACATTCCTCCATATAGTTTTTACTTTGTGCTTAAGCTGGATATACTTATAGATCTTGGTTGTATAGGTTGCCTGCAAATTTTGATTAAGTGAACAATCAATGTCGATGATGCAGACTCTTCTGCCTCTTTTCTCACGCATCACGATGTATCTATAGAAAGGCATCCATTCTGTTTAGCGTCATCGCTTTAGGGTAAGTTATTGATGTATCATGGCCGCCGCATCAGTATGTATGTGCGTGTATTCTCTTTGCGCCATTACGCGACAATCATCAACAGTGTGCTTGGCGGATTCGTTGGTATCTCCACATAATCATCACTGGCCGACCGCGTTTTGATGTAATACGTGCTTGTGATAATTCCTGCTGCTGACAACCCGATCCTGAATCGCAAAGACGAATCCTTTCGTTTCTGTAAACAGGACGCCCATTTTTAGCCAAATATTGGATGCCTCACTTCATATGGACATAATGATTTGGGGTGCTTGTCGTAGATAACTTATTGTCTTCATTGCTTTTCATGGCTTCTGCCCGAATATTCATGGCCTCCTTTGAAGACAAATTCAAGGCCGTGTAATCGCCATCCGATTTACAGATGGTGTTGTGCAACGCAACATCTCGCTTGCTGTTGAAATAGTCTCGTAGCTGTATAACTGGTAACTCATACAGTTTCTTGACATCTACAACACCTCTACCCCCTTTATGTCGTGGTAGAACTACCCTTTCAATCGGCGAATTACTGTAATGCATTCAGTGCTTTGTCATTTCGACGCGAATGGTTCTATTTAACCTTTCAAGGTCGGTGTTCGAACATTTGATAAACACAAAGAAATGCGTGAGTTCAGGGATGGAATTGGTGTTAATTGTCCCGATCTTATTTTCCGAGTTGACACAGCTCTTCAAAACCAACCTGAGTCTTGTAATGGAGGCTTTTCTTAACTACCTCAAGCCGAATACCCATAGATTTAAGAATACTCAGATATTTATATGACTCGCTGCAGTTACTGGTTTGAAGTAACGTATAACTTCAAATCATCCATGTATAGAAGGTGGGTGAGTTAATGGCCATCCTCGTTATCATGTATTTTGAATCCGTGAGACATGCTATTTAGTGTTTTGCTCAATGGGTTCAACGCTAAACAGAACCATAATGCACTGAAGGAGTCTCCTCGAATGATACTCATTATATTGCATATTGATCTAGTTATCCTTGGTTATGTATGATTAAAATATTTGATTCTGGTACTCCAAAGCATCATCGCATGACTTAAAAAGTCGATGATGCGTGGGCAGATTTTCTAAATTTTTAAGACTTCATGCGGACGTCATGTGGTACGAAAAGAAACGCCTGCTTCTATTCAATGTATACCATGTGCAAATTTCTTCGATGTTTACGTGCTTGCGTCATGGCGAACGCGCCTTTTGTGACTAGATCTTTACTGCCCCTCGAGTTCTTACAATAAGCTGTTCTTCTGTAAGGATATTATTCTCGTCGTAGTGAGAATATACCTTATACTCAATGATAGCTATAAGTAATTTATAAATTGTTGGAAGATAGGCTATTGATCTAAATTACGCTGGATCTACAGCGTCAGGTTTTTTAGGCAACATATACATAGTACAGTTAGCCATAGAGCCTGGCATCAGATCTGGATGTTCGAGGATCTTCTGAAAACACCTCACCAATGCCGAATGCACACTTCTCAGGTACTTGTACCAGAAATTGTGCACCATGTTCTTACTCCATCTGAATTTATGATGTTGATGAGCTCCATTTCAGGGTTATTGCGTGCTCTTTCTTCCTCTAGTTGGAACAACACAGCGCCTAAATTGTTTCTGTTTGTTGGTTTTCAAACTCCCGATTTCCAGTTTTGAGGGACGTTGGTGTCTTGCTAGTTATTTTGCTTCACACTCAGTTCACGGTAGAACCTTCTTTAATCTACCTGAAAGGTTTGATCATATTGTCTTTTTGCTCTACTTCTCTCGTGCCGACGCAGTTTAGCAGTAAAAACAGCCAGTCTCTGCCGTTGGCAGTCTATAATCTCATCCAATATTGCTAGTGTCAATGTCTCTATGTTCTAAGGGTGGACGATTTTAGTAACATCGTATATCAGCTTTCTGGTTTTATTTTCTTTCATATATTTTGAGTCAATTGACCCAATTTTCTTCTTACTATGCTGACATCAATATCCAAACTGATTTTCCATGGTAGACCTCGTTCACTTCCTGCGGCTAATACTGCATTTTTAAGCCTAGTTCTGCGGCCCAGCGTTCTAACGACTGATACAGCTGCACAATACACAAGAGTTTGCACCTCCAACGCAGTTAGAGTAAAGCACGATCAAAATTCCTTTCAAGGTGCTGCAGTTATCTACACCTTCCAGAGGGAGTTCATCAATAAGAGCCAGCAGTTCAACTTCAATTTTGATGGCAACTATTTCAACAGGCGAAAGCCATCTGCTTAAAGATATTGAGCGTTTTTGGTTTGCTGAATTATGTTCCTTTATTCTTGTGACTTGGATTGAGGTACTCGAGTAAAAAGAGACGATGATGCTCTCTCCTCACACTTGACCCACATCTCCCTGCCAAGAATTAAAAGCACATAACATCTCTTTCAAATGGTATGTCCTTTTAAATCGCCTTCCTGGTGACTAAAACTCTGCTTTTGCCTCTGGTTGAATCAGGCCATCTGCTTCTGGAGGAGGTGGTGGTACTAGATCATCATCAGGTTGCGCAAGAACATCAATTGCACGATTATGTCGTGATGCTTCAGCAGCCACTGCTTTATCGTATGGTGCAGCTTTCTTCAACTGCTGTTCATTATCGACGTTTTTCCATACCAAATGCACCTGACATTTAATCTCAATTGCTCGGTCTTCTGAAATAAGTAGATTATTCCTGGTGTTCTTCACCTTAGAGATAAGATCTCTTAGTGCCAATTTCTTTATGTGAAGTTACTTTTCATCAAATTTCGTCCTAAATTTGTTTTCCATTTTTGCTCTTAGTTTTAAACTTCGCACTTTCATAGAAGAAACGCACCAATTTTTCATTGTGGAATTCCACTTGATGCTCTCCCACGAGATTTTTGTTGACGTGGTCAGCTGAAAATTACTGACGCTAGCCAAAGGATCCTCAGCAGGTACATTTAACGTTCCACCGCTCACCGTTTGTCGCAGATGTTCTTGGCCCGACGATCCTCGGAAAGGAGAAAGCGTTTCAAAACATTCAAAAGTCTTTTTAATATAGTTTATGGGTTTCCATGTTCCTCGTAGTCCTTTTCCTCTTCGTTATCTGCCTGTCTAGCATGAAAACCCCTGCCAATAGCAATGCTACTGCCAACGTAGCCATCAAAGACATGAGAGGAAAGCTCAAGCCTTACCGCAACGTCGACGCGAGAACACCTTCAGTAGGGCGAGACCACCTTCGGTAGGGTATTATTATTGTTATTTATATTTATTATTATTATTATAACATTAGGACAAATCCCTCTTGAGGTACGCGCGACTTGCTTGGTTCTTAGCCCCATTATACTGTCGGGGATTAAGGAATTCATATGAGAAATGTGAGAAAAGTGAGAAAGGGAAATGTAGGAGTAGATATAAGGAATTCATATGAGAAAACTGAGAAAGGGAAATGTAGGAGGAGATATAAGGGGGACATATTTAGATTAGTCTAGAATTCCCGTGCTGCTTGGGCCTTTCTTACTACCTCATCAACATGTAGTTTCCAGGTTAGTTTAGGATCAAGTAGTTTCCTGCATCTCGTAAAAACCAACAATTCAGTTTTATCTGGGTTACCAGATAGGCTACGATCGTTGCAGCAATCCTCAACAATGTTGATAGCATTTTGCATGAGTTTGACAAAAGTTCCCTTATGTTTTCCTATTACCAGTAAAACAAGGTCATCTATATGCACTTGTGTATAGAAACCTGATACATTGAACCTATGAATCAAATCATTAATTACGAGTGCCCACAGGGAGACCTTGAATGGGTTGAAACGCAGGACGACCCATCCAATTTTTTATTGTGTTACGATCGAGCTTGTAATCCTCCAGTCATGCCCCATTGGCTCTATGTTCTGGGCCGTCAAAGGGGTTTGGCCTACCAGCCTTCCATCCGACAAATACCCAGGTTTGGAACCAGAGAAGTGCACCTGCATGAGGTGTTCGAGGATTTCGCTAGCTGTTTCTGTCATGTCACCTTTTGGCAAAATCGAAGCCCTCAGTTGATTTGTAAGGATTTTCTTTAAAGTTAACGGGAGTATCGCAGTATCAGGTAAATTTTTAATGCCCTAACAATGCCCCCTCCATGCGTTCCTTTTAACCGATTATATTTCGTTGGTATATCTTGCTACACCAACCCTACACAAATCCCAGTTTCAGGTTTTCCTGCCTCTATTAAATAATCTCCTAGTTTCTTTTTTCAAGGCCTGATGTCTATGATTCCATTATGAAGCATCCTTGTCTGACTTTCTAATATGAAGAGGACAATTATTCTTATAAGATCTCATAATCTCCCAATGACTGTCAAAGATCTTCAGTATATTCATCCCAGTCAGTCGCTCGTTCCTATAACTAATCGGATCGGGCTCGTCAGCTGTCAGTGAGAAGCATATATGCCTGTAATCTGATAGGAATGTCTTGGGCGATATGTACCATTCCCTAAATGTTTCGCTAATGGATATACAACACAAGGTCAGGTCAATAACCTCATGAAATCTACTTGTCACAAAGATTGGTGTATTTTCGCGATTCAATATGGTTAAATCGGTAGTTAAAAGGCCATCTAAAAGGTACGCACCCATGTTGATGATATTCTTCCTATTCCATATTGTATGATACGCATTCGCATCACATCCAATGATCAGTGGCCATCCTTTCGAACTGCAATACTCCACCAAACATCTCCATTCCTCTAAAGGCAGAGATTCTAGAGAATCGAATGACAGGTATGCTGAGCAAATCACTATGGGCTGATGTCTTCATCCCCTTTGGTGCTCGATCTTAATCACTCTTAGCCGACGCAGACTTACAATGGTGAAGAATAATTTAGATGAAATTCAAATGACAGGAGTTTACGCTGTTCACTTAGGAATCAGCGTTATCCCTCAATTATTCCGAGGACAGCTGGTCTTCTACTGTCCTTGTGGTCTCCTTTGATCTAGAAAAGGTTTCGACCACTGGAGGATCCGCACTCAGGATTAACTGGGTCTTCCTTGTATGAGATTAGTATCGATGATAGACCATTCCTCTGTTTTTAATGTGGGGTTCTGGACTGTCAATATTTTTAGGAATGATGATATTTCTGAGTTGAGCCTCTCTTGTGTGAATCCTTCAGGTGCAATAGCCAATTTCAGGTGGCTTTAAAGGGCGAGGCTGTATGAGTCACCTGGATCAACAACCCTTACCGAGCGGAATAACCCCTCAACCAGAGACTCCTAAACGGTTCCAGTCTGATGGCAGCATTCCTAATTAAGACAGGCAAATTCCCCTGGGTTGCTTCGTGTCCTCAAGACTCCCGAGGATTTCGCCTTGAATGTGTTTTTTTTTTGTCGTGGAATTCATGTTATTCGCACGACTTACTAGGGAATTAAAATGTGCATCCTACAGAGCCTCGCTTGTATGGATAAGGCGATTTACACTGGGAGGTAACTCGGTGTATCAGGATACCGTATGTGTCACCATAGCCTGATAACATTCAGCCCTCGATACGGTAGTTCACGTCTTGTCTTAGGGAGCTGTATTTGGAATTGAGAGCCACCCGAATTTCTCTACTTTGTCGAATTCGCGCTGATGCTTCCACTGTACTAACCATGAACTTCTACCCATCAGGGTCGCGGCCAGGCCCGAACTCACCTTCTCCTTGGGACACCAAAATTTAATTCGACCTTGTACGAAATAGTCGAGTTCACACAACACTGTATTATGCGTCATTTGTCACAAGGGTCATATAATATATAGAAATATAGTATAATATATATTTAATATAAGGTACTGTTCTATAACACGCTTTAATGGTTAATTTTACATAATTTTATATAATTTAAACACAAAATTAGCATGAAGACTACATTAAAACACCGTAAATTTAGCAGATGCCAGGTTTTTTTCGTCAAGAAATGTTGCGAAATTGAGACCACTGGTGAGAACAAATTTAATTATTTTAGAAACAAAACCTTTAGGAGTTGCATGAAGTAACTAGAATTTTCAAACACGTCAATGGTAAATTTTCAATATGTGAAGTTTTCCGTAAACTTGGATTGAAAGGTTCATTCAGCAAAAGTTGTCTGAATTTTAGCTTAATTGCTGGAAAAATAAAATTTGTAAAAAACTCATGCACCTCGTCTTTCAGGTAAGGGTCATTATCCTTAAGAATTATAATAATTAAAGCTTTTGTGCTGCGAAAGCCATTTATTTCTTCGATTCGCTGTAGTATAGTTTTTTAATGCAAAATATCGTTTTCCATCCAAAATCGAATTATAAGGTCAATTATAATTTACAGCCACATATTATCACTACAATCATACCAATAGACTCGAAAAAAAATATCTAAAAATTACAAAAATAGATCAATGTAATAATGGAAAGGTTACAAAAATTTATTAGGAAAGAAGTTGCTTTCCCTTATTCGAAGTAAAACATTAATTCTTGCAGGCGAAATATGAATGGAGGGTATGGAGTACTGTTGGAAAGTATGTGGAATTCCATACCATCCTGTTTCCGTCCAACTCTGGAAAAAACGAAAATCCATGCACTGAAAAATTTTACTCCTCACGTGCCGTAGGTTTACACCTTGGGTTTTGCCATTTTACGTTATATTTAAGGCCATTTTGCATAATTTCTGGTGGTGGAAGAGGTTGTACATGGTTCCTGTTGCAAATGTTTATTTGAACATAATGATCCATTCGATGCATTAAACGAACATAACCATCTTCGTCTATTATAGCAATGACTTTACCGCTTTCTGTCTCTACTACCGGAATGGGTCCGGTTTCTCGAGTTATATAACGCCGAATGTCATTATTCAATCCCGTCATGTAAAAAATACCATATCCAAAAGGAAGATTCCTACGGCCACTTCTAACAACGGGTAGACTTCGTCTATACGTTTGTGAACTTAACTCTGTTAAAAGATATAGAAGTGCATCAGTTTTAGTACTTAAGATACTAAATATGAAAATCTCGTTTTTCTTTTCGAGAAATTCATTGTTGAAGATTTAATAATAATTTTTATAAAGAAGGACTTGTTAGAAATGTTATTGATATTGAATGAGTTACAAGTTTCCGGAAACCGATAGATATTTAATTTTTGAAAAGAAAGGACGGCAATTTCATATTTAATGGTGAAGGGTCTTAAAGTAAATATCCTAACATTAATTACACCGGCACACAAAAAAAAAGTGGTCTGCCCGGCCGACTACACTGGCATATCTATATGTTTTTGGGGTCGCTGAATCCGAATCTGGGGTCCAAATAGCCAAGTTAGCTCGTATTTTTTCAAAAAACGAAAAAATAGACGTCAAATCGACGAAAACAGCGATTTTTCTTGTATATTTTTGCACAAAAAAAATCTTCATGCCCGGTGGACTTAACCAGCATATCTATATGTTTTTGGGGTCGCTGAATCCGAATCCGGGGTCCAAATAACCCAGTTGGCTCATATTTTTCCGAAAAACGCAAAAATAGACGTAAAATCGACGAAAACAGCGATTTTTCTTGTATATTTTTGCAAAAAAAAATTTCTTCATGCCCGGTAAACTAAACAAGCATATCTATATGTGTAGGGGACCGTGCGTGAAATTGCGTTATATAAAATATGAACTAAGTGCAGCAATAATTCAAAAAACTTTTTTTTTTTGTTACCTATATGAAATACACATTAAACGCACATAGAAACCTCATAGAAATCTTTTAACCTCCCAGTAAGCCAGGACAAAAAAGCCTTCATCTCCTCTGTGGTTCTATATGAAAACCTCTTACAAACCTTGTAAGATCCTTGTAAAACCCCAGTACATCCCGAATCAGATCCATTTAGAAGCATTTCAGATACACATTACACGTACATAGAAACCTCATAGAAACCTTTTAAACTCTTAGTAAGCCAGGACAAAAATCCCTTTATTTACTTTTACGTCCGTATAGGATCCAATTACAAAAATCATAAGATCTACAGTATATGCTCTTTCAAGCATGGAACAAAACCCTTCTTGAAAAATCATAGAAATCCTTAAATTCCTAAATCTATAGGGATTTTGAGAGGATTCTAAGAGGGATTTTTAGCAGGGTAAGATAATACACGCGACGCAATGTATACAATGCAATGTTTTCCCTGAAGTAATCGGACATTTGAAAATTACGTCACAAGTGGAAATACTCTATTGAGTCGCCTTTATCTGCGCATGTTTGGATTGTAGTATAGTTGATTGGTTGTAGTGCGCGCCTGTATGCGAACTAGAGCCAATGAGCACCGTTCAGTTCAAGCATGCGCAAGTATTTTGGGATCACTGTTGTGAATAATAATCGAATCGAATCGAATTATAGTTCGAGTTCGATAATACGTCACCGTGTTTCTTCGTATTTAGTAGTGTGATCCGCGTGCTGTATACAATATTATTTCCATTCCTTGAATGAATGAATGATGAAAGGAATCAAGTTGGTGAGTGAAGAGAAGAGTATAGGGCCATGGCGTATTACTGTCACTGTGTTAAATAGAAACAGAGTTTGTGAAACTCGTGTACGTTTCGGTTCTACTTTACCAATCAGCGGCGGATCCTGAGGGGGGGGGGGATAGGGCGATCGCCCCCCCCCTCCGAGTTTGAAATTTTTAACATTTTTAAATCGTTTTTTTTGCTATTCACAGGTACCTTCTACGCGATCGCCCCCCTGTTCGATGCGCCTGGATTCGCCCTCGTTACAATAGGATGAAAATCTCCATTTCCTCATAGTGACATATTAGAATAATTATTTGTTTTCTGTTTGAATAGAAGTATGTCAGAGATCTGTGTATTTCTACAGATCAAACATTTCATAATTTGAAGAAATTTTTAAATTAAAAAAATCACCGATACTCAAAGGTATTGATTTTGATAATTTGAAGGGATCTCAAAGAAGTTCAAAGACTATAGGGAATTTTTGTAAATCCAAAGAATTTTCAAGAGCTTTAAACAATTTCAAGAAATTTTGAAAGATTTGAAACATTTTGAGGTAATATAAAAGATTTCAAGGAACTTTCAATTGATTTCACTAATTCAATAAGATTTCAGAGGATTTAAAAAATTTCAATTGATTAAAAAAGAGTTCAAATTGATATACTGGGTGTTTTTTTTTAACCTCAGACATCGAAATATCCAAAAAAATACGCATCTTATGAAGTAGGTGGGGTGGGGGATAACTTTGTAATTTCAAATAGAAACCCCAATTTTTTATCACAGATTCAGATATTCAGATATTTCGATGTCTCAAGTTAAAAAAAAACCCATATATTGAAGAAAATATTTGAAAGAATTTTAGAAGAGTCGAAGAAATTTGATATCTATTTTCATAATTTGAAGGAATTTTAAAGGACTGGGCATATTGTAGGGCATTTGAAAAGAGTCCAAGGTATTTGAAAGAGATGTCAGTAATTTCAATGAATATCAAAAAATTTTAAAGGGTTTGAAATATTTTAGGATATTTTAACAGATGTCAAGCAATTAAATTACTAAAATCAGTTGAAA
>JAABKJ010007819.1:0-11598 GCA_011634705.1 Andricus grossulariae
GAAACGATTTTGAAACTTTTGAACAATTAGAGGACTTAGGTAAAGAATGGGAAACTGAGCTAGCCAAATCAAAAATTCAAGGCCAAGTTTTAAAAATTACTGAACCTAAAATAGAAGATAAAATAGAACAAAAACGTATTATCAATAGTGGGGACAAAAATATTCCAGAGAATAATAAAGACTTGAGAGAAAATAATGAACATTCCAACCAATAAGTAAACCAAAAACAAAATGACATGGTTACAAAACAATACAAAAATCGATTTCCAATTTCAACATTTGGATTCCGATCACTATCTTTTCCAAATCAATACAAGTTCAGTCCTAACTTCAAATCAAGATTCCCACCAGGGTTCCAATCAAATGCGCAACCTAGACATTAACCTAATTACCAACCCAGATTCCAAAACAATAGATACAGATATCCATATAACCACTACCACAAAATGTTACCAATATTTAATCAAATATCATTGGGCTCAAATCAAAGTTCAAGCAACCCAATGATCGAATTCCCCACAGAAAAAAAACTGAAAATAACTCAGAAGATAGTAATAGTAAACAACATCTTCAAAAATCGAACGACGGTAATAAAAATAGAAAATCAACTAAAAATATTAGGGATTCACGAGAAAAAACAAGTTTTAACTCAGACAAAAGACAGGATTTAAATACAAAAACGAACGCAAACACAAATAACAGAAACTTTTACCATACATACAACCAGGGAATACAACCAGAGAAACTGGAAGGGCGGGTGCTATGCCAAAAAATATTACAACCTATTACTGCAGCGTCAGAAGTACTTCATTCGGATAAAGATGAGATAACGGAAACACGTTCCCATATAATGACAAAATTTGAAAATAATTAATTTCGGATTTTAGTAGATACAGGTGCCACACATTCCTACGTGGGCAAAGAATTATTGGAAAAAATAATAAATTCCAATTTTGATCGGAAAGAAGGTAAAACATGTTATGTTCAGGTTAGTCCCAATACTAAAATCTGTAGGCATTTTAGGCATGGACTTGCTGAAAGTCCTACGGATGACCCTAAGCTATGACTCAGAAACTTGGTGGTTACCAGGGAGTCCTCCGACCCACTATCATATGGAAGCTGATCAAAACTCACTACCCCTCCCCATAACTGAGAATAAAATTAAATCTGATATTGAATTATAAGAAAATAAGAAAGTAACAAAAGTAGTCCAAAGTTAAAAGATAGAGAAATCCCCCAAGTGCCTATTACTCCTAACCAACCCCCAAAAACCAAAAACGCCCAAATCCCTATAACAAACTCTACGGAAGATATCCCTAGCCCAATAAGCAACCCCACAAGCAACAAATTCCAACCTCTAGAGCGCATCCCCACCCCCGACACTAGCTACGACTCAAGCATAGAAAACTTATTTAATTTAGGTAAAACTAGAATCAGGAAAACGAGCATAAAAAATAATCCAAGAAAAATTTATTATCATAGTAAATACGAGATCGAATACAAAGATAGCGATTGTAATCTCTGGAAAAATAAACAAGTTATTAATCGGAAAAAATCCAAAACTAAACCTCAAAAAGCCAACGAGATATCAGAAAGCGATAATACAAATCTATGAATTTATTTTAAAAATAAAGCGATTAAATTAAATAATATTGCGGATAGTCTAGGAAAAATTGACGATCAAAACAATTGTTCGCCAGAAACTTGTGAAGGTATTGTTGTGCTTAACGAAAGCCAACAATGCCATCTTGAAAAACTTTTAGAAAACAAAATAAAAATACACCAGGGAAAAGAACATAGAGCATCTCATTTAACGAAACACAAAATTGATGTGCAGGGCTACGATTCCATGAAACAGCGATACTATCACGTGAGCCCTAAAATCAAAGAAATAATTTACCAAACAGTTGAGAAATTATTAGAATAGGATATAATAATAACCTCTTGCTCCGATTGGTCGAACATTATAGCGATGATCAAAAAACCGGGGAAAGATTATAGATTTTGTCTAGACTTTAGAAAGGTCAATAATGTTACAAAAATGACCTCTACCCAATCCCACTCATGACAAAAATATTAGACACATTAAGATCAGCAACGTTCATTTTGAGAATTGATTTAAGACTGGCTTACTTACAAATACCCTTAGAAGAAAGCTATAAACCGATAACAGCGTTCACAGTCCCTGGAAAAGGCATGTACCAATTTAAAAGAATACCATTTGGTTAAACCAATGCTCCAGCCACTTTCCAGAGACTGATGGATAAAACCATTAATCCAGATTCAAAGCCAAACGTTTTCTGTCATCTGGATGACATTGTTATAGTAACTCAAAAGTTTGACGACCATTTAAACATTGTATTAGATAAAATAAATGACGCAAATTTAACGATCAGCCCGGAAAAATGCGAGTTCGGCTGCTCAGAAATGAAATATTTAGGTTTTAAAGTTAACGACAAAGGACTCCAAATAGACGATGAAAAAATAAAGCCAATTCTTGAATTTTCTAAGCCTAAAAATATTAAACAATTACAACGCATAATAGGGATAGCAATTTGGTACAGAAAATTTATCCCACACTTTGCCGAAACAATAGAACCAATGCACCGATTGCTTAAAAAAGACAACCCATGGGATTGGAGGTTAGAACAAGATGAGGCTTCCCAGAAAGTTAAAGACCTACTTACATCAGCACCAATTTTGACATGTCCAGATTTTACTCAACCTTTCCTACTCGAAACCGACGCGAGTGATACGGATTTAGGAGCCATACTTACTCAAACGATCAACGGCGTAAATTACGTAATCGCTTACGCGAGTAGAAACCTAAGCGGTGCAGAATCGCGTTACTCGGCATCTGAAAAATAATGCTTAGCGGTAGTTTGGTCCATAAGAAAATTTAGGCCATATTTCGAAGGTTATAGCTTTAAAGATATCACGGACCACTTAGCGTTAAAGTGGCTGCATAACCTAGAAAACCACACTGGCCGAACAGCCAGATGGGCATTAGAATTACTAGAATATGACTACAAAGTCATATATCGTAAAGGTAGTTCCAATGTTGTTCCGGATGCCCTCTCGAGATCAGGAGAACCTGAAAAAAATATAGCGTTTGCGTTAGCTTGTAGCGTAGAAAAACCAAAAGCGAACGTTAACGACATAACAGACGACTGGTACTCTACCAAATTCAGACAAGTAACAAGAAGACCCGAAGAACACGAAAAATGGCGAATCAGAGATTCGCAACTCTACCAAAAAACTTAGAGCTCAAGTTTTACAGAGAAAACACGACGAAACACAGGCATGACATTTAGGCTCAGAAAAAACTTACGCGAAAATTTCCGAACATTACTTCTGGCCAGGGGTATATTCGGACGTGATCAATTATGTAAAAAACTGCTAGATCTGTCAAAGAGTAAAGCCAAGTAATGAAAGTCAGATAGGATTAATGGGGAAAAGGTTATTAGAAGAACCATGTATCATGGTATCAGACGATATCATGAGCCCATTACCCAGATCGAAAAAACAGAAAAAATCAATACATATTAGTGTTTTTTTAGAACTATTCCTAAAATGGGTCGAAATAATCTCAAATAAGAAAGCTAATGGGATCACAATAGAGTTAGAATTCCACAACGTGCCATTTCGCGTTAGGGAACACCGCGGATTCTCCGCACCGACAATGGCACGGAATTTGTCACTAAAATCTTAAGAGACTTAACGGAAATATTCAGTATGAGACACAAGAAAACATCAAAATACTACCCCCAAGCAAACCTAACCGACCATTACAATAGGAAAATTAAACAAATAATTAAAACCTATTTAGATAACGATCTATCCACCTGGGACGAACATATAGACGATTCGCAGTTCGCATTGAACACAAGCAAAAATTCGTCGACGTAATTTACTCCCGCATTTTTTAATTTATGTCGTGAATTAGAACCAATTCAGTCACTCCGAAAAAATATAGAAAACGATAGCGATATTGAATTTCAAAACGTCGAAAAATGGACCGATAGACTAAGAAAGTTACAAATCATTGAAGAGGAAGTTCAGAAAAATCTAGACCAATAAAATAATAGACAGGCCAATAATTATAATTTGAGAAGAAGACAAATAGAATTTAAAATAAGAGATAGGGTTCTAAAAAAGGTAACCAAACTGTCTAACAAAGCAGGTAAAAAGGCAGGTAAGTTATACGACCAATACGAAGGCCCATACATCATTAAAAAGAAAATCTCTCCAACAATCTACGAATTAAAAAACAATAGAGGAAAAAGTAGTGGAGAATGGAATATGAACGACTTGAAATTAGAAAACCGCACATAGCCGCATGAAAAGTTATAACTTTAGGTTAAAAACATATATTTAAATAATGGCAAAAAGGCAATGGATCAAGAGCACTATCAAGTGCCTACTATGCCAGCACAGTATCCAAGTACTCAAATTTGAAAACCACCTGATACAGTGCCGAGCATGGGACTGGCTCCAAAAAACACTTCGCGGAGCCAAAGAGCGAGAACTTAATTACCATCCGCACAAACACATACGCAAGGCGTTCGCGACGATCAAAGCTCTAAAGGAAGAAAGCGCTACGGATCCAGGCACTGGAACGGTCTACGAGGTACCACACCACCAAAAGGAACAAAAAATGAAAGAACTAAGAATGGGAGCCACACTAAACTCCCTAAAGTACTCAGACCAAAGAACGTGGAAGACCTATATAAACTTTAAGGAAGCACAAAGGAAGAAAAAGGATACAGAGGAAAGGGAGAAAAGGTCTAGGTACGAAGAACTACAAGCCAGAATAGACAGGGGAAGAGAAATACCCTGGCAATTAGTTCTGCAAAAGAGGAAGAACAAGTTAGAAGATACGAGGAAGAAAGGAAGAGAGCGGAAGAAGACAACATTAAGGAAGAATGAAGAAGATACAAAGAAAACAGGAACAAGGAGTACGAGAAGTGACTGACAAAATTAAAAAAAACAGAACAAATGAAAAGAAAACCTATACCTACCAACGTTTCAACATCGTAGCAAACATTACATGCTAACTTTGACTGTTGTATTTGGAATAGAATTTTTTTTTAACTAAGACTCAGAATTTAAAGGATAATCTCGAATGTTGTACTTAGAACATAACATTTTTTCTTTTTTTTTTCAAATAAGACTCCGAATTCAAATGATAATTTCGAATGTCGTATTCAGAATCGAAAATTCTGTGAACCAAGACTCCGAATATTTACTTTGGACCTGAATCACACTTTCGAACCTTAAGTTCGAAATCTAACGTTTAATAACCTAACTGAATAAATATGGACAGATATTAAAATGCACCGAGTTGAAATAATTTTTTTTGGCTTTTCTACCCTTATCTATTTTACAGAAACAGAGCAATCATGGAAGAAGACTGGAGAAGCAAAATCGAAGAGAGCGCAAAAAATATTGAAGTTAAAACTAGGGAAAATTTGGAGGGATTCCATTGTCAATTTTGCAAAAAACTAATTCCAAAACTAATCTACCTGAGACACGACTCAGTCTGTGACAATAGACCATATAGATATACAAAAATTGCACGATACCAGACCCTGACAAACAAACATTAAAAATAGAAATTGAGGAATAAGAAATGGAAATTAACATCGACAACAGGACAATAGAATACTTGGACAAAAAACTTAAGGAATTGACAGAAAATTTAGGTATATACTCAAACCCCCGCGGGGGAGGGGGTGTAACAGAATTGTTTAACATCGGTTGGGTCGATGCGGCCCTGCAACCTAGGGTTATCTGGCCGCACCCGCGATTGGTCGGAATCCCCTGAGGGGACCTGAAGTCCCAAACGGCAGCGAGCATGATTTATTCGATCATGGCAGCGAGCTTCCGCGTCAGTCTCGGCTCGTTCGCCATAAGGAATACTAAAACACAGTGTCTTGTGCTCCGAATCTACTTCTCTCTGTCCCCGTCGGACTCAGGCCAGAAGTTTCCGTGGGGTCACAGTGACCCCAAGTATCCTTTACGGGTTAATAATAAGTAAAAAATTTCTGTCTCAAATATAATATTAAAATCAAAACCATTTGAACATTTTGAACAATTTTATTTTTATTGTTTTCATGCACTATGTATGTAATAATGATTGAGAAAATCAATACAAATTTTATAATGATAAAAACTTTCCTTTTCATTAAATTGAGTCATTTATCTTATTATTAAATAAGATATTAATTTTTACTGTAACCGAACATGTAACTGGCAATTTTTTAGAACCATAAACATTTTTTTATCCCTCCCTTTCTTTTTTCAATTTCGGTTTTTTATATTTAAACATCTTAAACAGGAATATGGATCTTCGTGCAATCTTTGTGAAATCTTTGAAAACTATTGGAAATATCTTTAGTTTAAATTAAAAAAGCTTTGAAATGTTTTCAAATCTGTGTGAAATCTTTTACTATAAGTTAACGTTTATCAAAGATGTTTACACATAAGTCTGTCTCGGGTTGTAGTTTACGATGCATGTACTGATTATTATTATTTTTATCGACTTTTTCATCAGTTTGTACCTTTCGTTTTTTATATTCATTTAATAAACTATTATTAATGAATTCGAAAGATAATTTGTTATACAATTGACTATACATTTCTATAATAATTTGTACTAAAATTCCAGATATGGCACATTTTACTGAATCAAAAGATCTTACACCAGAGCATGTGGGAACATAGGTGTAAATACGACCCGTCATTTTAGATTATTTAAGTTGCATACAAATATTTAGAGTTTCAAATTATTTAATCTGTAACGTAAGAGGGCACCCATGCGAAACCGTGCACAAATAAAAATTATTAAAGTAAAAATGAATTTCATGGTATTTTATAGAACTTCACATTGAAATAAAATAAGTGCAAGTAAAAGAATTTCAGACGCGCGCTCCGCGTGCGTATGAGGTTCTAATGTTTAAAAAAAGTGTATAGTTAAGGTCATTCACTTTATTTTTGGAACAAGTAAAACAGTAGAAAGAGTTTTTTGTAAATTTCTGAATAACATGATACATAATATGACCATTTTTGCCTTTCATAGCTCTCTTTTCGCACTTATTCCTTCTTTCCTCGTCTGCGATATCCTCTTCTTATCTTTCTCCAGTTTAAAATTTCTAGCTTGATTATCCACTATGCATTTCATCAATTATATTTCTATATTTTGAATGTCAGAATGACAGGTTCTAAACATTGAATCATCGATAAATTGAGTAATGAATTTGAAATATTCTTCAACAACAGCAAACTTCACACATTCAAATATCTTACTTTGTTACACCGGAAACCGTTACACCAGTGACAATTTTTAAATAACAAATATTAATACTAAAGTACACAGAATTTTTTGGTCAACACTTTTGAGTATGTTCATATAATTAAAAATGAAATATCTATAATTTATTTGATTAATTTAAACTAATTTTGTACGAAGCCCTGCCCGTTACACCACAGACATTTTATTTGTACGAACACACTTTCTAATTCAAATGAAGGAATAACTTCGCTAATATTTATGAATTAGAAAAGAGGCATGATATTAGCTTCTTTCTTAAAGATTAGGCCACTGTCACTGAACCTGTGCAGGAACCTCCAAAGGAACCTGTCAGGTTCCTGTACATGAATTTTCAGCTGGGTGAACACTTGATTGTAACGAATTGTTAACGAAGGCTCTTTAAAATCAGTTTATCGCAAGGCTTATTGTGCCTTTTCAAAGAACACGGTTGAGGTTTTCACTGTCAAAGAAAATATATAAATTTTGTCATGCGATTATGCTTAAATTATGTCTCCGTACACATACAATTTAATTCATTTTCATTAAAAAAGGATTAGCCGCGAGACTCAAAGTGCCTGTTATATATTGAGGAACTTCAAGTCCGGAAACAAAGTGAAATAATTTGGACAGCATCTCCAAAGATGAATAATATGTATGAATTACTATTAAATTTCGAGCAGAAATGGTATTTTAAATTTGGAACTTCAAATGATATTGAAATTTCAAAGTATCATTGAAAATTTGACTATTTTACTTATTGTGGGGGGGGGGAGGTACACTTTTTAATTCCTAAATTGAATTATTACAAAACGCATTGTTATTTCTTCCTTTCGTCTTCTAGAACGTGTATCTTTGGATTTTGAGAGTGAAAATGAAGAATTTCGATTTTTTTAACGGTCGGCTCGCAGACGAAAATGTAACCAAACACTTGAGTGTGACAAATTGTGAAGTAAGGCTCTTTAAAATCAGTTTAGCGTGTCTTCTTCAAAAACACGGTTGACACGCTGTGTGCAGAACATGGTGTAGTGGCCCAAGTGCAAATTTTAAATAATGTTCAAGACTTCGAACATTATTTCTTATGTGAATAGTGAAACAGATATGTTACCATAAACGGTACGGCCTATGCGAAAGGGTCACCGAGCCAAATTCGAAATTAGATGGAACCTCCCGAGGAATCCCAAAGCCCCGGACAACAACGCGTCCCGTTGTCAGTTGTACTCCGTCACTAGTGAGCTTATCTAGAAGTGTCAAGCCTCCGTTCCTCCAGAATTGGATTTGGATCGTCCTGGCCTCCAACCGAAGCTCTCGCCTCCTGGAAAAACTTTCCTACCATTGCCAATCCTCGTTAGGATCACTCGACGCCACCGACGGGTTTTCCGCCCCCACCTTCAAGACCACCAGCGCCTGGCCACGGACTGTCGGCTATTGTTAACATGTAAGTGGAAATAAACCTTTATTGATTTTTTAATTGCGACTTCCCCTATTGTGTTCAACCCCTTCTCAGAATTCCAACTCCCATTTCCCTCCTCAGCCTTACCTCCGCACTAACTGGCGCACAATCCAAGAATCTCACATTTTTTCTAACTTGAAACTCCAAAAACCTGCCGAGGAAACGAACACGAACCTAAATTAAAAAGTTCACTCCACTAATCTTGACTTTACTCTAACAAAAATTAATTTCGCATGCAAGTTGATCCTTATGCCTTGCCATTTTTTCTGAATTTACCTGCAATATTTATGATTCATATGATATATGACATGATTTCTTGTATATACTCTGATGTGTAATATGTTGTCTGATTTTTAATTTGCAATGATTTATGTGTACTTTTTCTCGATGAATTGATATATGCGACATTTAATATGTATTTCTTTTGATAATTCTACATTTATATGCTTGCGATATTTTGAAAAGAATAATTCGAAATACGCACAAAATAAACCAAAACCGGAAATAATTTTGATTCCGTTTAAAAATTGCACTAAACGAGATTCAACCTTAGAAGGAATGAAACTAGAACAGAGTTTGAGACAAAATACCCAAAAGGATAAAAATAACATTATCGAAATTTACAACCGGATTTTGAAATAGAAAATGAAAAAGTTATTAATAATTAATTAAAAGAAATGAAACCTGAAGGGAGTAATAGCATGCATTTTTCTTCTAGTTAAATATTTTAATCGCCCGACTTGGCGACACATTCAAGCGTGGTAACAAGCATATACGTACAACCCATACCTTTTCGACTAGCGCCAAGGTCACGCGACGTATCTTGAAAACAAAGAGCCGGAGAACGAAAATAAACACATTTCCAATTCTCCAACAATAATATAACTGATTAAAATCATAATTAGAATTCTTCAACAGAAATTGGAACATCGAATTAGGAAACCAGATAGCATATTTATACAGGGTGTCCTATCCATACGAATTTTAATACGATTTAAAACTAAATGAAATTTAGGTCGGGTACAATCAAGAAAATAATGACTCACCCTTTTAATACAAAAAGCGACTACGTTAACTTAGATTTGGAAGGTGCCGCTGCACTTCCGATCCAAAACAACGATTCAAGTAATGTCGCGACGAGACCAATACTGAGAAATATGGTCTCAACTACATCCCAAAAAACGGGTACCACCCCAAAAGCGAATAATAGGTCGATAGGTCGCGGTAGAGGTTTCGTTAGGAAAAATATAGAAACGCCAATGAATAGCATTAGGTCAGAAAATGACAGATTGGCTCAAAGAATATGTCGAACCAACTAAAACTCAAAATAACCAACTCTGACTTTATGACCTCACTTAAAACCCACACAGAACTTTCTATCTGAAGAAACAATACCGTATTTTGGGATAACGAGGATTCACCTACAATAGGCGCGTCAGACCCAAGAAATAATTTGAGACCATTAAACAACGAAACTTTTGAAAGCGATTCCATGTTAGAAAACAATACAGTTCATTATAGAATCTGATGAACTTTTAGAAAGCGCAGAGTATAACAAATTTATAAACCAACAAAGGGAAAGATTTTTTAGAGAAAATTAAGAAAGGGCAAACAATTTAAGGCTTAGATTAGACCCGTCAGCTCACATCCTTTTTGAAAATAGAAGAGAAGACATAGAACCTAATTACTGTAAAAATAAAAGTGAATCTCGAAACAGACAATCCGTAAAATTTGATTTCGGTGAAAATTTACAAGAACCTCGCTAACTCTCATACAATAATATTGAAAATCGTAGCAGAATAAGAAATAATGATTAAAAATTACAAGATACCGATGACAGTGAACCATCAGAGGACAGAAATAACTCCAATCAAAACAGATCACATAGACTCTCAACAACAATTACCAGGTCAAACAGATGTTCATGAATACGCAATAATAATACAGATACAGAGTAAGAATCCAACAGTCAAATAAATAATGAAACAATTCCAGCCACTTATTTTCCTTTCGGCATGATACAAATGTCGCTTCAAATTATGAGTAATTGGCGAATGAGAAGAACGCAAAACCTATGAGAATCTTAGAATTGAATACAAAATGTACATAAAACGGAAAGATTTTAAAACTTTTGAGCACTTAGAAGATTTAGGAAAAGAATGGGAAACTGAGCTAGCAATCACCAACAATCATTTGAAATTACTTACAATCACTTACCATCACTTACAATCACCTGAAATGACTCTGAAATCAACTGAATTCACCCTACAATCACGTGAAATCATTTTGCAATCACATACATTTTCTCACAAAAAGAAAGAAATTTCCGTCTAAAATTTTGACTCAACAAAATCGATTTAGTAAGTTTTTACCTTACATAATATGCGTGTATATTATGAATTGTCAGAATTTAATGCAAGGAATTGCAAGTAATTAGAAAAATAAATTGTTATTATTGCTTGGCCCTCGTCGTTCAGACATCTTGCCACCTGTGGGCCAGGAACCACAACACGTGGTCAAAGGAAACTTGAAAATTTACCTTCCCAGAACTTTTCGTCATAAACAGAACAGTTAAAAGTACATCAAAACCAAATGATATTTTCTTAATTGAAGAATTCCTATTTCACTGATATTGGTGCAAAGTAAAAAACATATTAAGATTTTGATACGGCTGTATGTATTATATTTATTGATATGGGGCATAATTTCTCAAGTGTACCTACCTCGAAAATGAAAGTTTTCCGATCGGGCTAAAAATCGGCCCAATTGTAGTCCTATTAGATAGTACTCCTCACACCAAAAATTAATTAATTTTGATAATTATTTATCAAAGTGG
>JAABKJ010007820.1:0-11598 GCA_011634705.1 Andricus grossulariae
GAGCCGATGTCATTTTTTAGATGACAGTTGCTCCCAGTGGGACCCTGCGGTGGTTGTTAACCTTTAGTTTATAATTAGGAACGAATGGTTGACAACCACCGCGGTAAATCCCATTCATGGCCACGTCTGCCGTGGCATATTTTTGGCACGCGGGTATGGCTTTAAGGTTACGAAGCAGTAACAGTTTCGCACCTCCGAGAGCACCTATCACAAGGACAATTACTCGTGCCGAATATTTTGGGTACAGTCGTTGCAGCTACCTTTAGAGGTCTTGCTACCTTTCCTCCTTTTCTTTCTTCTTGGCAGTGATGTTGTATTCGGAAGGAGCCGAGAATTCGATCACGAATATGGTTCGTTTCTCGAAGTCTTGGAGGACAATGTCAGGCCTCGAGTATGCAACGGAGACTGCTGTCCGAAAATCGTAGTTCCAGAAAATTCAGCACTTCTCGTTTTGGACAATTGACTCGAACTCCCTTAGAGCGTTCGGCAGGACAACTGCCGTCAAGGGTCACGACCAACACCGTAAGGGCGACAAAGATACTGGTAAAGCACTCTTAGGGCCGCATTCTGTCTGTAGATATACGTCGTTCCTGCCTGGATGTGACACCCCGATAGTATGTGTTCTATGTACTCAAAGTGTGTATGACACGCTCTGCACCTATCGCTTGGAACTTCTTGACATACAATGCGGTCACGTTATGCTAAGGTGGAAATGACACCGTCCTGGCATGCGAAAATAAAAACCCTCTGTACCTGAATTAAGCTCTGATGATCTGAGAAAAGAAAAAGTTTGCTCCTTCGACAAGGACTGTTTTTTTCACATTCCTAAGAAAATTTCCGTGCATTTTCTTGTCGAATAGCTCTTGATGGAATTTTCCAAATTCTGCTTTCTTCACTTCGGCTTTCAGAAGTGAAGCATCTAGATGTGGTAATGCACTTTCCTCACTTCTGACGTTAAAATTCAGGCCAAGAGTCTCAGCTGCCTGTTCCGCGGCCTTGTAAAGGAACGCTCCTTTGCCAACTATCCCGTGATTCCTGACCATTTTTAGGAGAGGACCTTTTCCATTTGTAACGATGAAAGCTGTACTTGAAACAATTCGGTTATAAAGACACTGGAGATCCAGAAGTCCGCGTCCGCCTTGTCGGCGTGAAATGTCTAATATTTCTCATGGTCCCTAGACGAAGTTTATTATATAATTGATATCAAAAGTATTGTAAAATCCTTGTAATATACCTCTCGATTGAGGATTTTTCGCCAAATTAAATCTTTATTTTATCACACTGGCTGCACTTCGGACAAGCTTCGTTTTGACTATAGTTATCTATTATCTGAATAGTAATTGATAGCAGTCGTGCTACGTATAATTTCGCATTGCTAAGGCAATCATCTACTTTAATTATCTAATTATTTATTCTAATGATAAATTTACATTAGAATATTTTTTTTTTGGGTGACTTTCGTCTTCTTCTTTTGATCTTCTTCAGACAATCATTTTAATAACATTGTATAAATCAATATAAGGAATTCCTTCCTTCATAAGTTTAAGTCCTCCTGAGAGCTTTCAATTTCTTATTTAAAATTACATTGAATCCTTCTATCGATTTTCTCTCTCAGGAGATTATTTATCTAGAAAGGAATTATTTTGGGTTTGATTCCCATTAGCTAACCACAAATTCATAAAAAATAATTATCACGCTATAGAAATGCACACAGGTATAAAAGATAATCCTAACTTCGAAATAATCTGTTTATTGATTTTTATTTTTACAACCTATCAATCAGGTAACTATTCTAGATCTGTAAAGGGTGCTGTCTGAGTATTTCGCAGGCTTTGCTCTCGGCCTAGGAATACACGGGCCTCAGTTTGTCGCTTTATGCAAGGAAAAAGAGAGCCTCCTAGAGTTGACTCGACTTTATATTTCAAAATATAGTTTCCGGTATCAAGCCAGGTAGAGCATTTGACTTTTCATTCTGCCTGTAAGTGGTTTGAGACGTAAATGACCGATTGTAAATTATTCAATTTAATTCTATTGACGACTTGTCACGGTCGATCCTGACAAGGCCTCGAAAATGTAAATGGAATAATTTTGGTGAAATTATTTCTTTTTCGACTAAGACAATCGCGAAAAAGATAATAATAAAAATGTAGTTTTTGGAGAACACAACGGGTTGAATAAAAAAGTAAAAAATGAACTAATCGAAACTGTTGTAAAAACTGCCAAAAAAACGAACAGACAGAAGTTGGTCAATAATTATTCAAATGATTTAATTTCATATGGAAAACTATTTTAATGGAAAACTATCGTCCTAATAAAAGAATATATATATGTATATATATATATTTTTTTTTAAATATTAATCAAGTCTACTTTCTGAAATGCACGTAATCCCAATAGATCATTCTTTTTGAATTAGGATGTGTCTGACATAAGCCGAATACATGTCCAATTTCATGAAACAATCTACTACAAAATAATTTGTCAGTCCACTTTTTGTCAAGATCGAAAACTTCATTTGGTGGGAGTGTTGCACAGGTAATAACATTGCAGGGTCCGTCGAACGATTCATGATTCGCATGATCATATTTGGTAAATTGAATTGTCATTGTATTACGGTTCTTTTTAATTGACATCCACATTTAAGGGAACAATATCAATATGAACATTCAAAAACTGAAATTTCAGTGTTTGAATTCATTCGACAAATTGTATATTTTACAATATGTTCTATATTCTTTACTCCTTTTAATAATTTTGGTATATTAGAATTAATATTTACTACATTAAATGAAAATTTTTTGCTTGTATAACAATGGGTCTACTTGAATATTCGCCACCACGACTGGACCTTTCCTATTAACCATTTTCAAATCAAAGTCTTTGACCAATCTACAGCTGTTTAGTCCTAAAAATGAGCAAGAGGCACGGCTCTCAAATATAGCTGTAATTGGTTTTCTAGGACTTTGAAAATAAAAAAAAATTACAGGTTGAGTGCTGAAAATGGTGGAGGGGGAATAGAGAAGTTCAGAGAGATTATATACAGGGATGGGTGTTGGAATGAGATTCCACTTCAAGAATTTCATAAAAAGCTTCCGTTAGATCAATGTTAGGGTCAATATGTTCTAGATCAAGGAAAAAGGGTTCCGTAAATTGAATACGTAAAGAGTGGTTGGGATCTAAAATTACAGTATTCGAGACAGAGATCGGTGAAACAGAATTGTCAGGGAATTAGGATTCCTCAGAAGGGACCTGAAAGTCTTTATTTTCCAAATCTAAAATAGCGGTAATAAATTGATCTTGTTCTTTAAGGTACCTTAAAACAGGATGACCCGGAAAAATTGAAAATAATTGAAAATTTCTGGTTTCAATTCTAACTTCTGAGATATTGGAAGCCACTTTGATTTTCTTTTCCGTGACGAAAATCCTACCATCAAAATTCAAAAGAGATATATCGCTATCCTGAGGCATATAATCACTCGTAAAATTAGAATGTTCAGTTTCGTTATTTAAATACTGGACTTCGACTCATTTTATTATTTTAATAGGTTTAAATCTTTTGTTTCTCTCAGTGGGGGCTTGATTTTTTAAAGAGGCTTGAAAGTCTCTCTGTACGCGTATCGTATCGTTTGTCGGACGTTTCATTGTTGAGATCTTCATATGCTAGGTTTGGAAGTAACGACCACTCTTTGAAGGGGGGAGGTATATGATTTCTTCACACGCGTTAGCTTCTTTGTGCCACATTGGCAAGATATTCGAGGTCAGCGATATCTCAAATATCATTTATATGGAGGCGAAATGTAGACTAGGTATAAGTTTTCTGTGCGCGTAGTTATCTTCCTCAGATCCTGACAACATAGGAATTAATTTATCGAGCATGCCGCTCATGAATGTCAAGTAATCGGAGATGTATGCCTTTTCACCTTGACTTCTGTGATCAAACTTCTGTCTCAGTTTGAATTGAAAATTCAAATTTCCAGATAGAAAAAAGAATCTCTGGATCAGTGCCTCCAACACAGGCACCTTGCACTACTGCGCATGCGATTCATAGGGCGCTTCGTTGGCTGCCGCTCACGCGCATATTTGAAATGTTAAAAAATACGATGGCTGTTTGATAAGTCAGTGACTTTTTGAATTTTTTTGCGGAGTAACTTTAAATGCACCACTGATCCCATCAACGCCATCTATGAATAGACTACTGTTTAATTTTGAGCCAGCTGGGTCATTTATTTTGTGTTTGATAGATTTCTGCGTAAAAAACCATCACTGAAACCAAGCAAAGGCTTGATAAATACTGTGGAAACTCTGCACCATCAACCTGAATGGTTAAAAAGTGGTGTACTGAGTTCCGTTGTGGTTGTACCAGCACAAGTGACGCCGAACGTTCAGGTCGCCCAAAAGAGGTCATCACGTCAGAAATTGTCGATAAAATCCATGAGATGATATTGGACGATAGTATATCCGCGTGATGGGTGCCGCGATTTGCTCACATTCGACCATAAGCGCAACCGTGTGCCCACTTCAAAGGAGTGTTTGGCGACGTTCAGCCACAATCCGAATGAGATCCGTAAGATCCGTAAGAGATTTGGGTCGAATGAAGAGTTCATCACCGAAACAAAGGCTTATTTTGAGGGCCTTGAGAAAACCCATTATTTGGAAGGAATAAATGAATCGGAAAAACGCTGGACTAAATGTATCAGGCTAAAAAGAGATCATGTTGAGAAGTAAAACGCTCATTTGCCATAAAAAATCTCTTAGTCGAAAGGTAACTGACTTATCAAACAGTCCTCGTACAATTTTCGTTGTTATTATTAATTAGGAATAATTATATTTCAACATGTTCAAGTGGTACGTGGATGGCTTTTAATATATTCTGAGCATTAGGTTAAAAAATGGAATGAGTATTCAGTAAATAAAAAATATCATGTTACGTAATGTAATCTTTTTTTTATTTTTTTAATTATTTTTGCTAATTTATGCTTTTAAAATTTTTTTGGGACAGGGAAGTGTCTTGTGTTTCACGCCGGGATCGACGATTCTCCGAATGGAGAGGATAAGCGTCCGCGAACGCTACCTGTGCGAGTGGGGAGGGATTCAGGGTATTCTATCCTGTCAGGTAGGGATTGTTCTCGAAGGCTTTCAAGTCTCGATCGCTACATGAATCATAAAAATGATGAGTACTGCGCCAGCTACGCGCATGCCTATCATGATCCACTTCAGGCTCGAAGACATATCTGACGTTCGGTCGACTTGAATTTAATTCATCGGGTGCGCGAAAACGATCAACAACACGTGTTTTTTATCCATGAATGATTCTACATTTAGAGAAAAGATTTAGTTGATTCAAGAAGAGAGGTTGTTCAACCTAATTTGATTGTTGAAACTAAAAAATTTGGTGTTTACCAAGAAACCTTTGGTTATTTAAAAAAAACAGCGAATTAATTTGTTCAATTTCAAGTATTTATTCATTTGAGCATGTTTAGTTCATTTAACCAAATAAATGTTCTAAGCTGAATATATTATTCATCACATAATGATGATCTTCAAGTAATTAAATAATTTGGTTGATTCTATCAAATACTTTCATTAAATACACTAAACATATCGGAACAGATTATGTCAGTCCACACCGGTGACCAGTTTGCGTGTCAAAAAGTTTTTCATCATGCGTCGTGTCGCGAATTAGCGAAAAAATCTAGTTAGCAGGGTGCACACCGGTGCAGGCAATCTAACTCCAAAATTCATAAGTGATGAAAGAACCCCAAACAAATGTGTGGGCAAAGCCTTTCTGTCAAATTGGACGAATGCTTGGTTTTCTAATGCTGCAAGTGATGCTTATCACAATTCTTTGCTATCAAAATCTTTTGTGCTAGAATACATTTTTTTGAAAGTCCAGATCTTGATACATTTTGATTGAATGAAACAACAAAAATCTGTATTACAATAATCAAAAATATGTATTAGAATCAACCAAACTTTATTTAACCAAAAATTAAGTTGAATCAACCTAACATTTTATTGACCATATAGTGATGTATTTATTTGTTTGATCCAATCAAATTTTGCTCAATCAACCAAACTTTTTCTGAGTGTAGCCCGCTTTATATACGCGCGAAATTATTACATTGATAATTCTTAAAATCAACTAAGGAAGGACGGTCCATATCTAATTCAGTCGGGGAATTTTTATCTTCATCCCGGATCAATATTTCTACGAGGGGTGGTTTCAGCTGGACTAGGGAAGTTCCAATTCGAGCGCATTGCGCGCAACAATCGCTCGCATAAGACAGCGAAATTCCCAGTCATTGGGAGATTTCTGCTCTCTAATTCTGCGAAGAGTCCTCTTTTTATTGAGATCGTGAATCCACTAAACGGGTTTCTTATTTTCATTCATTTGATGTGGGTTGAATATTAAAAAGAATGGTCGATAATAAAAGGAGAACAGGGGAATAGAGTCTCGAAAGTGCTAAAATTGTATTCAATACTTGTAGGTCGTGAGACAATGAAATATAACCCGAGAAATAATAGTACAGAGGACAAACTTGTTTGTCTTTAAGGTAAACAGAGAAAAATGTAAATACAGGTGTACGGTTGAACAGTGGGGCCAGACAGTCATGAAATTCATTGCTTCCTATTTTCATAACAATAGATTCTAAACTTATCATTGCCTCAAGTATGAAAACGAAATAATTTTCAATTAAGTATCGGAATTTCGCCAATGATGGACACCATTTTATCTTTGTGGGACAATGTTGGGCGCCAAATTATGACACTGCTTTTTTATGGAATTTGGGGGGTTCTCTTAGTCGTGCACCCCCTTTCCATTATTTTATAATTACTTAAGAAAACTTAAGATTCACGTAAAGTTGGACTCCAGTCATTTCTTGCGACAGATATAGAAGAATTCTCGGAATTTCAAAATGCGCTTCAAATAGCAAGATAGCAATTTATACATGGCCCTTCATAGGTCACCAATATGGAACACTTAGTTGCAAACCACACAATTCCGACTGTGCAAAAATCCCAAATGAGCAACATGGACGATAATCGGTAGGGAGAAAGAAGAGCAATACAAAAAAAATGAAGTAAAACAAAATAAAACAAGAGGCAGCGACTAGAACTCGAACGGAATGGTAAGCTCAGCCCCTAAATAAGGATAGATATACCACGGACTTCGTTATACATTTATTACAATATGAAGTGTGGTTTCAGTTAGGAATCCTTATCAGTATTACAAAATAAATCTCAATACTTTTTAAATTCCATATGAATAATTACAAAGAATTAGGGGAGGGATCGAAAATAATATAATATCAAGGAGGGTGGGGGTGTCTTACTTTTCAGACCATATTCTTAGGCAAGATTAAGTATGTGTAGGGAAAGGAGGGTGGATCTTTTATTATATAATTATATGGGAACATCTTAAAACTGGTAACAAATTGAAACATTGCAGGGTAAAAACTATAGAAGTGGCTCAGTTATCGGAAGGGGGAAGGGCAGTGATTTCAACGATATTGTTCGGGGGTGGGATTTTGTAAGGAGTAAATAAGAAAAACATAAGGATAATGAGGATAAGGAAATCAATATCGTCGCTACACCACCAGTTTATTAGAAAGTCGTCGATGAGCACGTGGTTCGCACCTCGAGTTCACTAGGGTCGAAAGAGAGAAATCCTCAAGTAACCTTGCTTTTCATTGGTCAGCCCAATCGCCTTGCAAGGTGGCGAAATTACCCAGTTTGTCCATAATCAAGTGGGTAATCGCCTTGGTCGTCTTCACTAGAGACATGTCGTGGATCTCAGACGGCCACGGAGAGAGAAGATACAAGAATTCAGGAGGGAGAGCCAGAACAAGAGTGCGCTGACGGTTACAAAATAAAAAAAGCCTCGCCAAGATGGAGGTGACGACAGAGCCTAGTCTATGAGGCAATGTAAGGTGGTGGACACCACCAAGATTCAGCACTCGAGACTGCAAAATTCGAAGGCTATCATAGCGATATCAGAAACAAAAATGAGAAAAAGAAAAAAAGGAACCATAGCCAAATAAACCTCAAATCTAACAAGAAAAATTAACGTTAAGGAGTGCCGAATTTACTCTTGATGCGAACCCAGCGTATTTTCTTTAATTCATAGCTGAATTAATATTTGTGAGATTGGCAAAATTCGCAACATCATCCAGCTAACATTCTTGAGCATGTCTGGGAAATATTACGTTTACGCTTGTCTTCGTATTAGAAAAACAATTTTCAAAATATTTTTTACCACGCAGTAAAATCCACCCGAAACGGTTCAAACGCCCCTGTTTGTTTGCGTTCGGAGACTCTGGATTGATGGTCACCGTCAGAGTCTGGACCGACACAAAACCCTGGTTTCACTGCATTGAAATCTTGTTATTTAAACATCCAATTACTGATAAACGATCGACTTCTACTGTAATATTTTCATTTAAAGACTGTTTTCCTATCAGTTTATGCCATAAGTTCATATTAATAAATCAATGTGACTTCTGAATCCAGTTCTGTTTGCCAAATTGCTCCATATGCTGTCGCTTTCAAGATTTTCCAAAACAATTGTGGAAAAATGCCTTTTTGGTCTTTTTATAAGTGATGTAACTCCAAGCTAAAAAACCAATCAATACATTTAAATAACGAATTCGAATTGCGCGTTCAAAGGTATATGAAAAGCAGTTTTGAAGACATTAAATTTGTTACGGGCTAGTCTTTTACACCTTACGTGAATGAAGGGCTGGAATTTCGAGTTTCTCGCAACAGGTATGAAATAAAGTTTCATAGATTATAATTAAAATAGAACAATGCCCAGTCGACCCAAAAAAATGTATATTCAGAAATTTTAATGTATCAGCTAAGGTTATGGAAGATATTATATAGTAAATCGCAATTTCAGCCAGTCACTTCAATACAGCTTGAAAGTTATTTCGATTGGTTGATTCAACACGTCAAATGCCTCCGCAAATAGCTTGTTCGCCTGTGTAATCTTTATAACGAATATTTCTGTTGGATTCTTCGGAACTGTGCAACATAGTGAAAGGATGTACAGCATTGATTACGCTGTACTGCTTTATTGTGCACTACTTCAGTCGGTGGATGATTTCGGATATAAATTTACCTTGAACATCAGTTGGCATCAATATACTTTTTTATAATGTAATTAGCTTGAATACTTAAAAAGAAACATTTAATTCCGTTCAGGAATACGAACCCTGTATCTTTTAGAACAGATTCTTCTATTTGTTTCCAATGAGTCACTTTTTGTAAGGTCGATAGAATCATGGGACAGTAAGTATTTTTCAATTTATACTAGACATTTTTTGGCATTTTTCATCTTAGAAAGTTTAATAAATTTGACTGATGAGGGCTCCAATCTAAGTCGAAACGTATCACTGTCTGGTATAAATTGAAAAATACTTATTGTTTATTTATTCTATTGACCATACAAGAAGTGACTCATTGGATACATACACTTAAGAGGTCAAGACTTATACATATTGAACAGATTGTTTTATTTGCTTCCGGAAAAGACTGTCTGGGGCAATGTTGAAAGATTAAAACCTCAAGAACCATAGCATGCTGATTTTGTAATGTGATTATCAGATGCATAATATATTTATATTAGATCGCAAGCACTGTATTCTAGTCTTACATGTTTTTAAATTAATTATGTATAGGATTGCAGTTTACATTGATTATTTTATAATTCATGATGATTGTTCGTTGGATACCTACTGGAGTTGCCATGATTTCGTCTCGGTTCAACCGCGTAACGTTGCGGCTTTCCATGTTTATTTTCACACGTCTCATACCATGATTAATACATTTATACACCCCAGAAAAAACATCTACAGACTCCAGTGTTGCAAAAACGTCACCATCGTATGTTGATAATACAATTAGTTCTTGGGTTCCCATAGGCACATACATATTTTGTCCTGCTTGAAGTTTGAATAATTTATCGACAGGAAAAGTGTATCTTCGAAGTTTGAATTTAAGGTGAGGATTCCTATTGGAAATAAGCCTAATAAATTCAAGTTGTTCAAGTCCACATCCACGTCCGTCAGGAGAAGGAAGCCTTAAAGGGGCAGCTATTGACGTGGAAGAAGAAGGACGCCTGGCAGGAGACCTGGACCTGGCACGAGGAGGAGACTCGACAGGAGGATGATTTAGGTCTATGTCAAGTGAATCATTTCTTTCGGAGGTTGAAGGTCCACCACGAGTCACACTAGGATTACGGTCGCCATCACGTGAAACACCGGGCACTGAACTTAACTCTGTAACAAGAAAGAGAGGAATAGGTTTTCTGAGCGTTGGCAGGTTAGTCTGTGACCCGTTTAACATTCATTATTTCGTGAAAAGTTAATAAAACGTAGAATCAACTATTTTTTGGTTAGTCTTGCTTAGATAATGAGGCCTCAGTCTTTGTCTGAATATAGTGTATTTTAGACTTGATTCAAGTTTAATTTTCATAATTATTTGCTGAAATAATGTTTTATCTACCAGAAGTTTAAATTTTTATGACGAGGTATTTCAATTATTATTGCAAACGTTAAATTTCTCTAATCAAATAAGTCATTTTCTGCAAAGATGATTTGAAATGCTTTACGGATAGAAATGCTATTTAAAAAGTCGCTTCAGAATTGACCTACCCTGCATTACATTGGGCCAAACAAAATTTATTCGTATAGTGGACTATAATTTTCAATAGAGGTTGAAAGTCGTGTTTTCTCAAGAGTCATTTCGACAATTTCGAGTAGAAAATAAATGAACAGCGAAAAAACAACGAAATTTAGCATATAGATCTTATATTTACCAATAGGATAAGGGCAAATCGCTAAGATGAAACACAGGATAACAATTAGGGACCACATTGTTCTAAATAAAAGAATCTACCTTCGAGGAATATTGATAAGAGCATAACTGATTAAAATTGTTGAAAATCTTTCACTTTACATGACTAAAGTCGCTATCTTATTTGTCCGCCTAACTTATTGAGATTTATTACACTTTGTACAATCACGTAGAGAAAAAATTGATTACCACGCAATAGGAACATTTAATTCACCTCTTTTGAAACACCTTTAATTCTTCACGATTAATTATTTCTTTTAAACTCTGTGACTACTACAGAATCCTTTCGAATTACTTAAATTCTTTTTATGTCTTTTGACATTCTTTGAGTTTACTAACTTCCATTGAATTATAAAAGCTTTTTTCACGTTTTTGAATTGTTCATAAATTCGTCGAATTTCTTTAAATTTAGCATTTTTTTTTATTCATCGAGTTCTTTTAAACAAATTTGACCACTTTTCCCTTTTTTGAAAGAAATGAGGGATTACTTGAAATAAGATATCAAAAGAATTCTTGTAAATTCTTGATAACTCTTTAAATTTCTGGAAATTCATTGAATCATTTTCAATTATTTGAAATATCTTGATTTCTTTTGAATTCATTGCATATTTTTCAAATTCTATCCAAGTTAAAGAATAATTTTAATTTTATGACAATTTTGTATTATATATAATTAAAAACTAAAGGATAACAACCACCGCAGGGTCCCACTGGGAGCAACTGTCATCTAAAAAATGACAT
>JAABKJ010007821.1:0-11598 GCA_011634705.1 Andricus grossulariae
TTTCAAATCCGGAGTCAAAAATAAGTGGTTCCATTTAAAAAAATGACTCTGACCTTGAAATAACCTTCAAAGCCGAGCTGAAGGTCAAAGTCATCGATACCCGTAGATGTCCCCCATTATCCCCTCCAACTTTTGTCTGAAACATTTTTTTCGTATCTGCACAAGCATCTGATATATTATCCACTATAGATTAAAATGGCCCACCCTGTATATATCACCTTGAAAAACTTAGAGACTCTAATAATGTATGAAGAGTAAATATGAGCACACTTTTTGAAAATATTCGATAATATGTTACGCATATTTCAAAAACTAGAAAAACAATTTTTTTTATCCTTATTAGCAGCATTTTTTACTACAATATAGTTCACCAAATAAAAAATATATATGTATATAACAATATCGTTTTTAGCATAGGTTTATTATTTCTAACAGCAAAATAGAGCTTTTACACTCAAATTATGTAAAAATACATTCAAAGTGATTTCCAAACTAAATATCAAACATTACATAATACCCTGTGTCACCGATAACAGCAATTTCTATAAAAATGTTCAACTCTACCGATTCCTTAAAAAAAGTTATTTTTCTTGCATTGTGTTAGCTTAATCATGAAAACTCTTGCTCAAATTATAGTATATATTGGTATTTACAGTTTTCATGAATAACTTATAACAATAAATAACCCAAAACCACCAACTTTCAACAAACCAGTTGATTCCCGAACCAGAACACATTAATTTTTAGCAAAACAGTAGCATTTTTGACCAATAAAGGTGAAATTTCTACCAAAAGAGATAAATTTTAAAACCGAAAAGACGAATTTTAAATAAATTATATGCATTTTCTACCAACTAGTTAAATTTTCAACTGAGAAAGATCAATTTTCATCAACAAATGCAATAGGTAAATTTTAATTCAAGAAATTTATGTTCAACCAAAACAAAGACGAATTTCAGACAAAATAATTAAATTTTCAATCAAGGAGATGAATTTTCCGCCAGAAATATAAATGTTCAACCAAAAAAATTAATTTTTGATAAAGTATTTCAACTCTTAACCAATTAGTTAAATTAGAGGACAAAAAAGGTAAATTCAAAAAGAATATTAATTCTTTGCGGTTTTCCGGGGTTTCTTACCGGGGAAAAACGATTGAGAAGTTGGTTTTGTATATATTTTGAACATTGTCAATGACGGGTGGATTTTAGGGGTTTTTAAGGTGTTTCTTCACGTTGATTATTTTTCTGAAGATTCTAACACCCCCCCCCCCTCAAATTATTCAAGTAATTATTAAATATATTTTTTATCTTTTTAATATTTGTAGTAGATTTTAGGGTTTCACGGAGAATCTTATTACCGTTCAAAGCAGTGAAAACCACCAAAAGATTATAAATTATGTTGCCTTGTGGATGTTTTTCAACATTTTTGGTAATTTTTTATAAATGATAGTTTTCAATGGCTTTGTAGAATTTCTCAACCCCAATATTATTCCTAAGATTATTAAAGTGATTTTACAGGATATAAATTCAGGGAATATTCACAAACTTCAAGCTTTTGTCAACAATTTTCTTATGATTGAAGAATCGTTCATCGTTAGGGGTAGTTTTCAGACTTTTCACCGACACCATTCTTCGACGATTACGAACGGGAAGCTTTTAGTTCGAAAAAAACCAGCCAAAAATTAACAAATTTGATCAAGTTTGGTCCTTTCCAACAGTCCTTTTCGTACATATAAATAGGGGTGGCTTTTAGGCCCTTGCGGGATTTCCAACCCCACCTATCATTCTGGAAATTATTGAAACAAATTTGTCAGTATATAAAATCACGGAAGATTTACAAACTTTGAGTTTTTTGGGCAATTTTCTGATTTTTAATCAATCGTTTATAATTATGGGTGGTTTCTAACAGTTTTGTGCCATTTGTCACAACTACCATTTCTCGGGGTATTATTTTTAAAAAAATTTTGTCTAAAAATTACGAAAAATCACCAATTTTGTTCTTCTTTGTAGTTTAAAACAGAATTGTGATTTATATTACATTTTAATCATGCTAATATCAACACTGATATCGTAGTAATGTTAATATATATTAATGCAGAATTGAAGATAAATTTTCAACCAAAAAGATCAATTTCTACCGAAAGAGATTAATTTCCTACCAAAAAAGGATGAATTTTTAACAAAATAGTTGAGTTTTCAACTCAAAAAGATCAATATTGAACCAAAAATGAAATAATTGAATTTTTATAATTTATAATAATTTATAATAATTGATTTTTTTTTAAATTTAACTTATTGGTTGAAAATGAACCTGCCTGTTTGAAAGGGATTTCTAAAGAACTTTAGGAAAGAAATTTAGTTTCTTTCATTTTCAAGGGACTTCAAATTATTTCTACTAATTTATGACTATTTCATTATAGGAAAGTTAGTATAGGCCTGTATTGATTTTTTTGTAACATTCATTTGTTAGGGCAGTTTGCAATTTCGATTGAAAGTCGCATATGTATTTTTTTATTATCTTACTCATTTTGCAGAGCTTTCTGTTTCAAATACTGCACATAATTATTAGTCATATAATAGTTATAATAATTATTAACCATACATTATCTATCATTAAGAAAATAAAACGGATTTTATATTTATTGTATAATCTTTTCAAAAGCCATTCAGTAAATTATTGTAAGCCTCTAATTATTTTCTCTCTAAAAGATTCTCCTAAGAAAATAAAATCAACTTTCTTTCATCTGTTTCCAAAAAAGAGAGATTAAATCAATGATGAAAGATTTAAGCCTTGCGAACAATGATAAACTACCTTTTTATTGTTATTACCAGTTAAGTGTAATATTCTGATCCTACATCGAATCGCAGACAAGATTATTTGTTAGGTTTTCATTACTATAAACTCAACTTATGGTTTGGCCGTGGTTTATCATCAATTACTATTTTAAAATTTCTTACGAGTATTTGATTTTTTCCTAAGGGAGTTGCATCCATTTCTTCTTGATTCATATCTTCAATCGCACCACTATCCATGTTTATTTTTACCCGTGTGCCAACCGGATGATATCCAGGTTGACATCTCATTGTATATATTCCACGAAGAATTGTATTATTTCGTTCAAATATTGCAAATATGTCACCACTTGACGTTGATAATACCATTTTCTCTTCGATTGGCATTGGCTCGTGGGTCATCCATTTTCCTCTCAAATAAATTGATTTATCGCGAGGAAAAGTGTATTTTCGAATTTCGACTCGCAGTTTTGGGTTAATGTTGGGAATAAGCCGAATAAATCTAACTTGTTCAAGTTTATGCCCAAGTACGTGTAAAGAACAGTGCCTGGTAGGAGGAAGCCTGGGCCTGACACGAAGAGTACGCTCGGCAGAAGGTGTCCTGGACCTGATGCGAAGAGGAGGCTCAACAGGAGGAGAAGACCTTACCAGAGAACCCGGAAAATGAGGTCTCACAGAAAGAAGAGAGTTTCCAGGAGAAAAATGTCTATCAGGAAAATTAGAAGGTCTGAAAGGAGGAACTTCCAAAACAGTTTCGCCATTAGGTGAATACTCAAACTCTGAGCTCAACTCTGCAACAAGAAACAGAAAATCACATTTTTCACCACATTTTTCCGGCATATTTTTCTTCTTCGAAGGGGGAAGTTCCTAACTGTATTTCGTTAACAGGAAACACAGGATTCTATACAGAAGACCAAAAGGGATTGTCAAATTCCTCCCCAGGTCAAATTTCAAACTTTTTCCCAGAAGGAAAAGTACCGAAACACCGAAATAAGCCAATTAGCGCATTCTCGTTGAATAAATAAGGTGAGCTACTCAATAGGTGCGTAAATAATTTTCTTTGTTGGCATCTGTTGCCAAAAATGACTTTTTGAACCTGTTGGAATTCAGATATCCTTTTCAGTTGAAAATATTAAAATATGTCGAAAAATCATTTTTTTCAAACTCTCAAAGTTCAATTCATTTCTACTGACGGAAAATATCGTTTTAGGAATCTGTGAAAAAATCACAAAAATCTGTCTTTGTATATAGAATTAGATTTTTCCTATCTTGATGAAAAATCTTTTAAAAAATTATTTGTTGGCCCTCGACCCTAATGTATAATGTATTTTCTATAACAGCAGAAAAATTATAGAAAATTCATCATAAGCTTGTACTCATTTTCCTATAAGATTTCTTCGTAAGGAATTATTTGAAAACGCTTGCTGAAGTAGTTATGATTAATTTTATATTTTACAAAAATATCCTATGAAATATCATGCTCCAAAGGGTCAACAGCCTACAAAAATGTGCTAAAAACAGAAGAATGCCGGTATGGTATACTTTTTCCAAATTTTTTCTTCAAAACATTGGGAACTAGGTTTCATTCGTGTAGAGTACTTTCTAGTTCAAGAGATTATACTGGCCTACAAATTTCAACTTTCGGCCTGCTAATGGGAACTGAGTACGTATTTTCGATAGCTTTTCGCACACTGAACACGAATCTGAACACAAAAGTTGTCCATCGCATATAATTTTTGAGAAAATTGGGGTTGAAACCCCCAAAAAGGGCATTTTTGGCCCTTTTTGGATAACGTGGGCACTAAACCCGAATCTCCAGAACCTTCCAAAATGTCTCAAATTGAAGCTTGTGATTTTCCCTTCCGACCCCAATAAACCAAAATTTAATTGCATCTGACCTTGAAGCCCTGTGCACCCTTCAGTTGAATAGTTAACCTCATCTCAGTTTCTGAAATCTAAAAATAAAACAAATGGTTTCGGCGCACATTTTATATACGGATCAACAATAGTTACAGCGTTCACCTCCCCTTGAATGTGATGATCTACAAAGCACCCCTTCAAAACAACCTTCCAGACAATTGACTCTACCCATTTCAGTTTGGGAGGAGATAACATTTTTGGAAAAATCCTCGTTGGAAATTTGGATCAAGGCTAATTGTAAGGACAACGCTGAATAACCCATGGATGAATGAACTAACATTGCACTCTTTGGAATCAACCCTCAGGTGCACCCTGCGCGCTCAAAGGCGCACAGGGCTTCAAGGTCAGATGCGATCAAATTTTGGTATATTGGGGTCGAAATGAGAAATGCCAATCTACAGCTTGAGATATTTTGGAAGGTTCTAGGACTCTGGGTGCAGTGCTCACGGTTATCACGCCTTTTTAGAGGGTGTCAACCCATATTTTCTCAAATACTATACCTGATGGAGCACTTTTGAGTCCAGATTCGTATTCAGCGTGCGAAAATCTATCGAAAACGCCTAGTCACTTCCCGTTAGCACAATCCTTGTATACCAGTGTTTATCAATAGTTTTAATCTGGTTATTATTTAACATTTATGTTATCACTTTTAATTTGTACTAGGGTTACCTTCATTATTTGAATGTTGACTACTGCTCCCAAAATTTTTCAGAAAGTCCCTTGTTTTGTGCGACACACCCGATGATATTTCTGTAAAACGACAAGAAAATTATAAATTTGCAATGTTAAAAATGTATTAGAAAGAGCTTATTTTGATTATTTCATTTCATTTCGTATGATTTAGATGTAAGTTATAAACACATATCAACATAAATTGTGAAATAAAAGTTTGCCAAGTAATTCTAAAATATCTCTAATTTTTTTATTCGAATTAATCAGAAGCCTATTATTGTGATGAATTTAGAAAAGATCGCTTTGTGTAACATTTTTAGCTTTATTTGCACAGTGATGAAAGGTTATTGTGAAGTTGTTAAATTGGTTGCGTCACCTCCACCAACATAACGTATTTACAATCCTACAAATCTCGGATTTTTTTTTGGTTTTCCCCCTTAGAGATTTTTTTCTTCAAAAATGCAGAAAACCGTTTTCGTTGAAAAAACTATAAATCACTAATTAGGATGAGCAAATCCTCAAAATCTGTCCAATTATTATGCTTGAGTAGCAAAGAAGTTATATATATAATAATAATAATAATAATAATAATAATGGTTTACTATTATTGAATTCACATATTATTTTACATTCATCAATATATAATAGATGTTTCAACATACTTACTACAGAAATATAAGAAAACGTTCCTAATTTGTTCTTTTCTTACCAATAAAATTAAAAATAACGTTCAGGGTTAAAATCAGAGTAATAAGGTGCCTCATATTTCCAAATGTAGAAACAACTGATTAACACAGAATGTCGAGATCAGCGTAACTAATATTCTGATGCTTCGGGTTTATATATCATTTTAAGGTATTTGTATATTCCCCTTACCGTGCATACGTCGCATATATAGATTATTCCGAGGCTAGGTGAGAAGTAAAATTTTATTTAGTTCAAACTTATGTATTTCGTAGAATTTAAACTTTCGCATGTGCGTAGTTATTTTAGCTTGAGAAACTCAGATAAATTATGTTTAAAGTAACCGCATGTTTGTATATTATTCCACCTTGGGAAACTCTGGGACTTTAATCATTCATAAAAAGTAGATGTGAAAACACTTTCTGAAAATATTTGATAATGTGTCAAGCAGATTCCAAAAACTGGCGAAATAATTTTTTTAAATCCTTGTCAGCAGCATTCATTTCTACAAAATAGTTCATCAATTTGAAGAAAATAAATCTATGAAACAATATCTTTTTGGCATAGATTTATTATTTCTGAAAAAAAAAGCCGCTTTTAATCTGAAATTATACGAAAATAAATTAAGAGTGATGCTCAAACTGAATATGAGGCATTACACGTATAATACATTGTTTCACTGTTGATAACAATTTCCATAAAAAATGTCAAACTCTGCCGTTTCCATTGTTGTAATGAATCAATAAAAAATTACAGTAAATATTCCAAAGACATGAATTTTCAACAAATCAGTTGAATCCTCTACCAGAACACATTAATTTTTAGCAAAAGACCTGCATTTTTTACGAATAAAGTTTAAATTTCTACCAAAAAAGACAAATTTTCAAACCGAAAAAACGAATTCTCAACAAAACATATGCGTTTTCTATCAACTAGTTAAATTTTTAACTCTCTCTCCTGGACACAGCCTTTCTCCCCTCGGTCGGTAGGACTTCCATCGGGTAATTTAGTTTTTCTTCCTCGTGTTTAGATAACTTACCACCATGGAGCCTTAGGGGCCTTCCACAAACTACGCGGTATATTTAGGGGGGGGGGCGTGGGTTGACGATGGACCACGTTGGTCTGCATGGGGGAGGGGAGGTTCCGAGTCCGAGCCACGTGGTTTTACACTTAGGTGTTTAAAAAATAACGCATGACATCAGTAATTTATATGAGTGGCTAGTGTCGCTATTTGTTGATTCAGATTGGTCTTAAAAGAATAAAAAATGAATAAACCTCATAATTGGTTGTATTATTTTCGTTTTACAAAAAAAAAAAAGAAAAATTCCACGTAGCGCCCTGTGCATGGGGGGGGGGTCGGCGTGAAGACCACGGCGGACTACACGGGGGGGGAGGTCAAAAAGTTACCCAAATTGGGCCTCGTGGTTTATGGAAACCCCCTTATGAGTCCGAAGCGATCCTCTGCATTTCTAGCTAGGATCTTGTTGAATCTCGCTGTATCCGGAATATTCTTAGTTTCCTCGCAGGAGCCCCCCCCCTCCCAATCTTCCTGTTTGTAGAGTCTTATTGTTTTATTGCATTCATAATTGAGCCATATAGTAGATGCCCTAGTCTGAAGGCAATTTGGTTCTGTTTTCCTAGATGTAATTGTACTTCTAGAGAATTGAATATGATGTTATCAGAGCCCTTCGCAAAAAATCCACGTCGTGCTCTAACTTATATATCGTACAAGATATATTTGTCGTCTGAGAGAGGCTTCTCGTCGGAGACTTTCCAGCTCACTACCTTGCACCTCAGTTCTTTCGATCATAGAATCAAATCGAGAACCTCACTCCTATTTTTAATCTGGAATCTGGAATCACAGTACCCGCTAGGCATTGAATTAAATCTCTTTCACTGCCGTTACTGTTCGTGCTCCTCCACACTGTATGGTGGGAGTTTCAGTCACAGCCCAACAGTAGATGAATCCTATTCTCCTGACAGTGCTGATTTAGAGCCTCGACCTCTCTTCGAGGTGGGGGTTTCTCAGCGCCGCTCGGGAAATTTATCTGAATCATTGAGATTCCCCTCTCAGCCATTGGTAGACTAATTCGGGACGTCTCTTGGAGCCATTTCTCTTGCCCGTAGGCCGAGTAAGAGGAATTGCTCCAAATCATGCTGTGATATCTAAAGACATTTCTGAGAAGCATTGGTTGTTATTCGAGATATGCGCTGTGCTAGCTCTCAATGTCTGGGCCCTGCTACAGTTTTTTTCCTTACAGAGAACTCAGTAATCCTTTCTCCAACTGCTGTAACTCAGTTGTTTTCATCAGTTTTAGTGATCTCTACCGTTTCTGGTAGGTTGGCCCCACGAGAGCCATGCTCCTCTAGCAGTGAGTTAGATGAGGGCTCCGGGTCGGTACCCTTGTTATTTTTTGTTGTTTTATTACTGTAGGCCACGTTGGTCGCACGAGTACCTAGGGAAATAATGAACCCCTTCTGCAGTATCTGCTTGCAAGGGGAGGGTTTACAACTCAGGTATTCGACATGTTATTCTCAAGTTTTCGTTAGGACACCTCCTTTGTGTCTCCGATGTGTCTGCCTCGACTGAGGGGGGCACGTCAAATTATTGAAGGATTTGGTTATGCTGATAGCATCCAGCCCTTGACATGGCGATCACATCATGGCTTGGTAGCATGAGAACTCGCGCCCTCGATATTATAGAGAGCCTGGAAGGACCGTTCCTCAGTTTAATTCCCGCAGACAAGTGTCCATCAATTGCTCAAAACAGCTACATCTTGCGATGCCGTCCCCTTGGTTTACCATTCTCTGGTCTCTTGTCCAATTAGACCCTTAAGCCCTCCCACTAGCTATTTAATAACGTTATTCCTAGGGAAGTATGGTCAAGTGATACAGAATTATGATTTAAATTGTTTCATTTTATTTCCTCATGACTTTTTTCATTTACTGCTGCTTTGGCATTTTCTTTGGCGATTTCTTTATTGTTTTCTTTGGTGTATATGATGAGGGCATAAGGCACAATTCTCTCTCTATAAATAGAAAAATTATAATGAAATAGGAAAAATGAAGGTAAGCGAATTAATTAAAATCTGAATAAGGAATTTTGATTTTAATGACGAAACAAATTTCAATATAAAATCTAAGAACAGAAATGGGATCATACAGAAATCGAAAATATCACAAGGAACATTCGCCTAAATATATCGTGCCTTTATGTCTAAAATTAGATTGTATTATAAAAGTTATGCAGCTTTCGCGCATCCTTCTTATTACCAGGAAAAAATATTTCTTCTCTCATGAGAGTCTTTCTAACTTCAGCCATGAACTGGCAAGAAAGTAAATTACCAAATACCCAGGAAGACCTCAAAGGTAATCAACTGATTTAATGTATACAGAATATGAATAATATATATAGTGGCCGTTTCAGTTCCTTCAGAATCGAATCGGAGGGCCTATGACAAAAACACCTGACGCGTCCTCAGATTACTGATAAATTGTGTCTGTACGAAGGGTTTCTGTTGAATATTGTTACAACATATAATAAGCAGCAGCAAATAATTGTAGGGTGTCTTAAACGGTGATTCAGGGATACCGGACGACCTCCCAGAATATGGGCCATACAAGAATGGATGAACCCTTTCGCTAGCTGCCCATGGCAACATCAATGACACCACCAAAACCATCGAAAAGTTGTAGATGCGGTTCAAAACGATTAAACGCTCTGAGCTTTCGACAACGGGTCGGCAAAGCGTGCTAATCATTCTAAAGTTTGGGGTGCTGAATATAATGTATATGGAAACACGACGACAAACCGGGAGATTGGTCACAATGAGTGGACGTATCGGCTCAACGATGACTTGCTGGACTGCTATCCCACATAGCACACTTCCCGAACAAACCTGGTCTTTTCTTAGGACTTAGTCCAAGTGGCCAGGAGACAAAACCTGGTCTGCCCTAGGCTTAGATCTATACTTGCACCTATTTTAAAACATGGGTGCATGTCCGCCGCGATTCTTTGTTTAAAAAAAAAATACATTTATTCAAAAAAATGTTTACATATGATTTAGTATTTATAGTGGAAATAGTATTTATTAATACAAACAAATTAGAAACTGATTTTATATAGAAAATTGTAATACGTTTCAAAAAGTGGTGGAGATTTGGCTATAGTACTTTTTCAGTTTTATATATATTTTTTGATTAGGATTTTGAGACAATAGTGAATTTCCTTAGCATTCCCTAAAAAGCATGTGCCTATAAAAAAATATTTATTGTGTTAAGTCCGAAGACGTCAATTAACATTTCGGACATGAAAAAGGTACGCTCTTGCAAATTTCCAAAATTTCAGAAATTTGCAAAAATTCCGCTCTTGCAAGTTGAAAGATTCTCATATCTAATGCGATTGATCTCAGTTGCGAGAAAAGGTAGCACCCAGCGTTGCACATCGACTAAATGCGGAACTTATGCTCGCAATGCACCTGCGCGGCTGAAGAGGCATTAGTACTGGAACATTCAAAGACAGTGTCCCACACAGTATAATGATGATATCACTTACAGCTTCCAAAATCTAATTGAAATTGAAAAATTGGAAATTATCAGCACATAACTTTGTTCAAAAATATTTGCGTAATGATCGTAAAATATTTTATTGACAAAAAGAAGTATTAAAAGATATTATTCCATTGGTGGTAATCGTCAATTATAGCAATAAGAAAATAATTCAATGATTGTATTTATTCAATAGCTTTCAATCAGGTCAACATAGGTTAGGTTTCAATTTAATTTGAATACTGTGAATGCTTTAAACAATAAATTTCTACAATAAATTAAATCAGAGAGATAAAAATAAGAAATTTTAAATCAGTGCACATTTTGCGCTCTAAATAAATGAAGAACGAAGTATCATTTTTTAAATTTTATCTCAACATTTAAAGGTGAAGTTCGTTAACAGGTACTCGTGAAAGTCTGGATAAAAATAATGATTTCTCAAATTGCGTGCACACATGTGCTATAATTGTATCTATAATTAAGACTCACAATTGAATGGCAAATTTATAATTAATAAACTTAAGTTAAGCATTTTCTTTATGTATTTCAAATTAATATTTCAGATTTAATATAGTAACGTTTAGAACAATTAAAAATAAAAATAACTTTTTTCAATTTGAAATTTAATTATTATGGCTTTTATTTTGAACATATAAAATTACAAATATTTTAATTCTTTTATTTCACTTAGGGCAGACCGGGTTTTTTCTCTAGGCCACTTGGAGCAAGTCCTAAGAAAAGATCAGGTTTTTTCGGGAAGTGTGCTATGTGGGTATCATGCTAGCATTATCGCTGTTCACGAAAGTAAAAATTGCTACCCATCTTACACTTTCGAAGCGGGACAATAGGTTTGACTTACCATGGTTCTACTGGAAGACAGTGTTATTTTTACAGATAGAAGTGGCTCCGAATGGGACTCTGCGGCGGTTCTTCAAACCTATTTTTTTACTTACATCTCTCTCTATATATATATATATATATA
>JAABKJ010007822.1:0-11598 GCA_011634705.1 Andricus grossulariae
TTACTATATTATATTAATTATAATATAATATAATATATTTTTAATAATATTCTTTCTCTTGTAGAAAATTAGTTTTTTCAAATTTAAAATGTAACAATTTCATTTTTTGGTTGAAAATTTACTTTTTTAATCAAAAATTCAATTATTTGGTTAAAAATTTGTATTTTAAAATAAAAAATTTATCTTCTTGGTTAAAAACTGTCGAAAATGTCATTATTTATTTTTATTTTAGATACATTTTCGATGACTATGACTTCTTTCAAATTTAAACTATTTTTGAAATCTTGAGCAAATTAAAACATGATTTCATCCTAGGCTAATTATTTGAAAGAAAAAATTACAATTTTAATTAATATTTTGGCTTATTTCTAATTTTTATTTTCAAAATTATATAGCCTCTCTTTTTATTAGAATAATAAACAATACTCATTATAAAAATTTAGAAATTTTTTTATTTTACTTTCATTTACATTTTCAATCCTTCTAATTTGAACTAAAAATACAAAATTATGAACTTTTAGAATTTTATTTTATTCAACTTCCAGTTATATTTTCAGAAAATATGACGCCCTTCTCATTGTAAATATTATTGCAAGCAATTGAAGATATGATTTCATCATGTGCTATTTTTTTAGAAAACATTAAAATTAGAATTATTTTTGGAATTTAAAGAAATTTAGAAAATTGGCTTCGTAAATTTCCAAAAATTATTAATTACTTGAACAATTTTCATACAAAAATTCAGAGCTTGGCCATATTTCAACGAACAGACCCCTTGCTATTTTTCAACCAATAGGATTTTGGCTATTTTTCAACAAATAGGCATTTGGCTATTTTTAAAGAATAGGATCAATTTTTCTACAGAATTAATTAAAAATATCTTTCCGATGACTTTTTTGTATGATGCTTTGTAAATTTCCAAGAATTATTAATTATTTGAATAATATCCTTAAACAAATTAAAAGCTTAGCCTTTTTTCCAACGAAGAGGCTCAATTTTTTGCAGAATTAACTAAGAGTATCTTTTTGATGACTTTTCTATGATGCTTTGCAAATTTACAAGAATTATTAATTATTTAAACAATTTCAGAGTTTGGCCATTTTTCAACGAAGGGGATCAATTGTTTACGGAATCACCAAGAATGTATTTATAATAACTCTCTTCTACGGTACTTTTCAAATTTACAATAATTAGTCATTCTTTAAACAATTTTTGCAAACATATTCAGAGTTTGGCTATTTTTCGGAGAATAGGCACAATTTCTTTAAGGAGTCAACTAAGAATGGCTTTCCGACTATTCTTTTCTATGTTGATTTTCAAGTTTACAAGAATTATTAATTATTTAAACAATTTCTATAACAAAAATGAAAGTTTGGCTATTGTTTAACAAATAGGCTCAATTTTTTACAGAATTAAGTAAGAATATCTTTTTGATGACTTTTTTCTATAATGCTTTGCAAATTCCCATGAAATACTTATTGTTCGAAAAATTTTGAGTAAAAAATTAAGAGCTTGGCCATTTTTCATGGAATATACACAATCAGATCACGGAGTGAACTAAGAATATCTTTCCAAATACTCTTTTCTATGTAACTTTAAAAATTCAGATTTTGGCTATTTTTAATGAATAAGTTAAATTTTTTTTATAGAATTAACCCAGAATATCTTTCCGATTACTTTTTTCTATGATGCTATAAGAAGTCTTTCTGATGACTTTTTTTATGTTGCTTCCTCAAATTTACAGAAATGATTCATTATTTAAACAATTTCCATGAACAAATTCAGATTTTGGCTATTTTTCAAGGAGTAGGCTACACTTTTTTACAGAATTACCCAAGAATATCTTTCCGATGACTTTTTTGTGATACTTTGTAAATTTCAAAGTATTATTAATTATTTAAACAATTTTCATAAGAAAATTGAGAGCTTAGCTATTCTTAAACTAATAAGCACAATTTGTTTACGGATTCGACTAAGAATGTCTTTTTGGTGACTATTTCCTGCGATACTTTGTACATTTACAATACTTATTAATAATTTCAACAATTTTCATAAACAGATTCAGAATTTGGGTATTTTTCAAGAAATAGGCTCAATTTGTTTACGGAATCAACAAAGAATGCATTTCCAGTAACTTTTTCCTATATGATAGTTTGACTATTTTTTAGCTTACATAAAAACATACATGCAGCTATAACCTTTTTAATAATAAATACAACTTTTTTATCCTAACTATAATATTAGAATCGAAACCATTTAAACGTTAAAAAAATCCATTTTTATAAGAAAATATATGCACTATATATTTAATAAGAATTAAAAAAGCATACAAATTTTATAATGGTAAAAACTTTCATTTTCATTAATTTCAGTCTTTTTTCTTTTTGTTAATTTCTTCAAGTAATTTAATAATATCTTCAAATGAATGATATTTTGCTTTATCAAGATTTTATGGAATCTATTTTCTCTCGCAATATATTTTTCTGTTTCTTTTACTGTGATTTAGCACTTATACGAACATATAACTGGTATTATTATTGCCTATTGTACTATGCCTTTTTATTTTTCAAATCCCGGTGTTTTTTATGGTATTTTATTCGACTTTATTTTACAAATGAAATAATTGCATGTAAATTATTGGACGCGCGCGGAGAGCGCTTATAAAGTTCTAGTTTTGTAAAAAAAATCGTGTTTTTTTTTTATAGAAAATTGATTTGCTTTATAAAAATTCAATTATTTGATTGAAAATTCATGTATTTTATTGTAAATTCTAGTTCTTTTTTTTTTAGCAAATTCATCTTCTTGGTGAAAATTCTACTATTTCGCTGAAAACATATGTATTTTGTTGAAAATTCATGTTTATTGAAGAAAATTCTACTATTTCGTTGAAAATTCGTGTTTGTTGACCGAAAATTAATGTTCTTGATGAAAATTCATGTATTTTATTGAAAATTCTTGTTTTTTGTAGAAAATTAATCTGCTTTATAAAAATTCAATTATCTGATTGAAAATTGATGTATTTTATTGATAATTTGTGTTTTTTTGTAGAAAATTAATCTTGTTGGCGAAAATTCTACTATTTCTGTGAAAACGTATGTATTTTGTCAAAAATTCATGTTTATTGGTAGAAAATTAATCTGCTTGATGAAAATTCAATTATTTGATTGAAAATTCGTGTATTTTATTCAAAATTCATGTTTTTTGTAGAAAATTAATCTTATTGAAGAAAATTCTACTATTTCGCTGAAAATGTATGTATTTTGTTGAAAATTCATGTTTATTGGTAGAAAATTAATATGCTTGATAAAAATTCAACTATTTGATTGAAAATTCGTGTATTTTATTGAAAATTCATGTTTTTTGTAGAAAATTAATCTTATTGAAGAAAATTCTACTATTTCGTTGAAAATTCGTGTTTTTTAAACGAAAATTAATCTTCTTGATGAAAATTCATGTCTTTTATTGAAAATTCTTGTTTTTTGTAGAAAATTAATCTGCTTTATAAAATTTGCATTATCTGATTGAATATTGATGTATTTTATTGAAAATTTGTGTTTTTTTGTAGAAAATTAATCTTCTTGGCGAAAATTCTATTATTTCGCTGAAAACGTATGTATTTTGTCAAAAATTCATGTTTATTGGTAGAAAATTAATCTGCTTGATGAAAATTCAACTATTTGATTGAAAATTCATGTTTTTTGTAGGACATTAATCTTATTGAAGGAAATTCTACTATTTCGTTGAAAATTCATGTATTTTATTAAAAATTCGTGTTTGTTGTAGAAAATTAGTCTGCTTTATAAAAATTTAATTATCTGATTGAAAATTCATGTATTTTATTTAAAATTCATGTTTTTTGTAGAAAATTAATCTTATTGAAGAAAATTCTACTATTTCGTTGAAAATTCATGTATTTTGTTAAAAATTCGTGTTTTTTTACCGAAAATTAATCTTCTTGATGAAAATTCATGTATTTTATTAAAAATTCGTGTTTTTTGTAGAAAATTAATCTGCTTTATAGAAATACAATTGATTGAAAATTCATGTATTTTATTGAAAATTTTTGTTTTCTTGTAGAAAATTAATCTTCTTGGCGAAAATTCTACTATTTCGCTGAAAACGTATGTATTTTGGGAAAAATAAATGTTTATTGGTAGAAAATAATTCTGCTTGATGAAAATTCAATTATTTGATTGAAAATTCGTGTATTTTATTGAAAATTCATGTTTTTTTGTAGAAAATTCATCTTCTTGGTGGAAATTCTACTACTTCGCTGAAAACTTATGTATTTTGTTGAAAATTCATGTTTATTGATAAAAAGTTAATCTGCTTTATAAAAATTCAATTATTTGATTGGAAATTCATGTATTTTATTAAAAATTGTTTTTTTTCATATAGAAAATTAATATGCGTTATAAAAATTCAATTATTTAATTGAAAATTAATGTATTTTATTGCTTTTTTTTTGTAGCAAATTAATCTTTTTGGTGAAAATTCTACTATTTCGCTGAAAACTTATGTATTTTGTTCAAAATTCATTTTTTTGGTAGAAAATTATTCTGCCTAATGAAAATTCATGTATTTGATTGAAAATGTAGTACTTTTTGTAGAAAATTAAACTTCTTGATGAAAATTCGACTATTTCGTTGAAAATTCATGTATTTTGTTAAAAATTTGCGTTTTTGACCGAAAATTAATCTTCTTGATGAAAATTCATGTATTTTATTAAAAAATGTTTTTTTTATAGAAAATTCATCTGCTTTATAAAAATTCAATTATTTGATTGGAAATTCATGTATTTTATTGAAAATTTGTGTTTTTTTTTTAGCAAATTAATCTTCTTGGTGAAAATTCTACTATTTCGCTGCAAACTTATGTATTTTGTTGAATATTCATGTTTTTTGTATAAAATTGATCTGCTTGATGAAAATTCAACTATTTGATTGAAAATGTAGTATTTTTGGTAGAAAGTTGAACTTCTTGATGAAAATTCGACTATTTCGTTGAAAATTCACGTCTTTTGTCGAAAATTTGCGTTTTTGACCGAAAATTAATCTTCTTGATGAAAATTCACGTATTTTATTGAAATTTTTTTTATAGAAAATTAATCTGCTTTATAAAAATTCAATTACTTGATTGGAAACTCATGTATTCTATTGAATTTTTTTTTTGTAGCAAATTAATCTTCTTGGTGAAAATTGAACTATTTGGCTGAAAACTCATGTATTTTGTTCAAAATTCATGTTTTTTGGTAGAAAATTAATCTGCCTGATGAAAATTCATGTATTTGATTGAAAATTCGTGTTTTTTGTAAAAATTGATCTTCTTGATAAAAACTCCCCTATTTGGTTGAAAATACATGTATTTTGTTGAAAATTAAACAGCTTCGTTAAAAGCATCCTTTTTGGGTGTAAATTCAACTGTTTTGTTGAAAATTCGTCTTTTTGGTTGAGGATTCAATTACTTTGTTGAGAATTTTTTTTTCCGTTGAAAATTAATTTTTTCGCTCAAATTTAACCGGATTTTTAAGAGTCCTCCACTTTGTTAGTAGTGGTGATCGACTTGGGTTTATTGTCTGAGGAGAGTCCTCAAGAAAGTTTCAAACGTGGTGTTTTAACGTGCGCGATAGCGCGGATAATATTCACATTACTTGCATATATAGCGTAATAATCTATACGTAAGATGGGACCGATGTTATCCAAGTTGTTTGAGCTGAAAGTTCAATGGAGCTTCTCTGGAAAACGAGAAAACTTTTCAACCAATCACAACCAACGATCATCCCCCCAGACCATAAAAGCTTACATGGTTTTAATCGTAGTCCTCCCTCTATTCTGCTTCACTGATTATTACAAGGCTTTCGAATCAACCTCCATATAAAGCCTTTTCAACCTCAATTCTAGTTTAAGATTGTTTTATAATTAATCATTCCGTTTCATTTATTAAATCTAACTTTTTAATTGCACTGAAATGAAGGTTGAATTTTAATCCAAAAATCGAACAGTTCACTTTTAACCAAGAAAGATGACTTTTCTAACATAAAAGATGAATTTTTAATCCAAAAGGACAAATTTTTAACCAAACAGTTGAGGTTTCTACCAAAAGTTTAATTTTCTACCAAACGACGAATTTTCTCCCAAATGACGAATTTTGAGCAAAATACATGCATTTTTTAATTAAAAAAGATAAGTTCCCAACCAAAAATAGAATAGTTCAATTTTCAGATTACAAAATTACGTTTCAACGAACAAAAATACGAATTTTCAACCAGCTGAATTCAAAGAAAAAATACCAATTTTTAAGAAAATAGTTGAATCATTGACCAAATGGATGAATTTTCAACACAAAAGATTAATTTTCTAACAAATGACGAATTTTGAACAAAACATATGAATTTTTTAATTAGAAAAGATAAGTTTAAAATATATTTAGAAGTTTTGAAATTATTCCAAAATAATTTAAAACGTGATAAGATTTCAAACCGTCTAAAACACAATATAGATTTTTGAAGATTTCGAACACAAAATTTATAAGATTTTCAAGCATTTTGAAAGGTTCTAAATGAATAAAAAATGTGTATCAAAATTCCTAGAAAAACTAACAATAATTTGTTTGTTTGTTGAGAAATTAATTTAAAAAGAATATTTAATAAAGTTTCCAATATTTTCAAAAAAGAATCTGGATGATTTTAAGGTAGTTTCTTTTACTTTTGCAGGATTTTCAAGAAATTATAGGAAAAATTCGCATCTTAATCTATTTATACTATTGCATAATAATATCTACTTACACATCTTTACGCTCATAATATATGCGAAGTCCGTTTCCTTTTTCCTTCACTTTCACATCTCCTTTATCTCATTCTCATTTTGCCATTTTTCCACATCCATTCTTTCATTCTTTCTCATTCACCCCTCTAGCCTCCCTCTAACTCCATCATCCACTCCTCACCCATTCCATCCTCCTCTAGAATCTTTACCACATTCTCTTTCCAGCTTCCTTTATCTTCCACTTCTCTCTTACATCCTTCCCATACATGCTCCCATGTTTCCTCCTCCCAATAACATATTCTGCACTTTCTGTTCTCCTCCTTTTCCCAATACATCCCCTCCCTTATCTCGTTTCCCAATCTAAATCTTGCTATTCTGGTCCATCTTCTCTCTCCGCATCTCTTCTCTAAATACTTTGGTACTCCTTCCTTTATTATCATCTTATACTATTTATTATATTTGTATTCCTCAATCATTCCCCATCTTTCCATTAATTGTCTTTCCCTATCCCTTCTCTACAATTCCTCATAGCTTACTCCATTCCCCTCTCCTATATCTCTAGCACTAAAAAAAGTCTGTCCTATCTTCTTCCCAACTTGTTAGTTCTACCGCCCTCCCTCTCCTTTCTTCTACCTCCTCCAAACACTTTTTCGCTAACTCCCCTCCCTTCGCCTCCCTTAATTTCATCGTAAATTGTTATGCTCTCTTACCCGCTCTAGTACTTAATTTATCCCTCTGTGCTTCTTCACTCACCATATATCCAGGCGTCCTCCAGTCTACTCCTAGCGTCCACCTTATATACCTTCCTTGTAAACTCTCAATCTCTTAAATTTGCTTCCACCCCCATATCTCCGCTCCATAACTCCATAAATCTCCATAACTCTTATATGAGTTCTATGATCTCCATTCATTTGCAAGGTATATCCCAAATATTTGAACTCCTTTACTTCTTCTAACTTTACTCCCTTACATCTCCCATTCCATTCTTCCTTCCTCAACCCTCCTTTTCTAAACCTCAATATCTTTGTCTTTTCTACGTTTAAATTCAACTTTTTCCCATCTAAGTATTTCTTCAATCCTTTTATTAAGCCCGTCACCCCTTCTTCATCCTCTGCCATCAACACTATATCGTCCGCGTATGCCAGTGTTTTAATCTTTTCCTCTCCCATCCTAACTCCTCCCGATTCCGTTCTATTCATTTCTTCTTCTAAATCTGAGATTAATATATTAAATAAAAGTGGGCTCAGTGGACATCCTTGCCCTACTCCTCTCACTAATCAGAAGCTATCTCCTACTTGCTATCCTACCTTTACCCTGGTTTTAGTCTCTCTGAAAATTTTCGATAGTCTCTTTATTAATCCCTCTCGTATCTTCTTTTTCTATCACTACTACAAATACTTTATACAATGTTGGAATCAGCGTCACACCCCTATAATCTTTAACCTTCTCCCCTTTGCCTTTCTTCACTATACGCACCAATACTCCTTCTTTCCATAAATCTGGCCACCCCTCTCCTCTCCATACTCTATTAGACATGATCTCTGCCCATTCCTCTAGTTCTGTCCCCCCCCCCATATTTCCAGACTTCATTTGGAATCTCATCTATGCCAGGTGCCTTTCCATCTTTCATTATTCCTAACACCTTAACTATTTCTTTCCTTGTTATTTCCTCTTCCTCATGTCTTTCTCTACCATATTTGTCTCCTTTCCTAACTTTTTTCTCTACCCCTAGCAAATCCATAAAATATTTTTTCCTTTCTACCATTTCAATATCCTGGTTTACACTTTTTCTTCTTTTTCTCTCCCTATTTACTACTTTCCAAACCTCTTCTTCCGTCCTAGCCTTCTTCGCCTCTTTCTCAAACCTTTTCTTCTATTTCTCTTTCTTTTGATCACACAACTCAGTATACTCTTTCTTTTTTCTCCTATATTCTTCTCCACTACTTTTCTCTTTTCTCCATTTTCTTGATTCCTTTCCGACCACATTCTTTTTCTCTTTACATTCCTCATCCCATCCATTTCTATCCCCTCCTTTACTAACTTCTTTTTTGCTTGTACTTTCTAATCCTCTTTGTATTTCTCCTATCACTATTTCCATCTCCTCGTCCACATTTCCCTCTCCCATTTTGATGTTTCTAACCTTTTCTTTGAACTGTTCTTTTCCTTCCATTTAGCAATCCCTCTTTTCAGCTCTTTTTACCTTCGCTTTCTTTTTATCCATATTTTTATTTCTTTTTTCTCCCTCTAATGTCACTATTACGGGAAAGTGATTCGAATCTATGTAATCCCCTATCTCTAGTTTCTTCAACTTCTCTCTTACTTCATCGTCCACTATAACATACTCAATTACCGTTCCCCTCCTCCTCCTGAGCATGCATATTCCCCTTCCTCATCCCCATCTATATTTCCGTTTAGTATAAACCATCCCAGCTCCTCCAAGCTCTTTAACCATTTCTTTTCCTTCCCATTCAGTATCTTTTCTTGGGATTTTCTTTCTCGCCCCCCCCCAATCCCCTCCTTCTGTATCTCCTGTTATCGCATTGAAATCTCCCCCTATTATAAGTCTAATCTCTTCTTTATCTTCTTCCATCATTTCTTTCATCTCCTCCGATTTCTCCTGCATATCCCCGTTCACATAAGCCCCCACTATCTTCCACTTCTCTCCTCCCATATTGACCTCTTCCACTATTATTCCTTCTTTTTGCTCTTTCCTCCCATTCCTATCCTTCCCTGTTATACATTGGTTCCTTACTCCGATCACTATACCTCCCATTGCTCTGCCTTTTTTATTTTTTCTCTTTGCATTTTGAACTTGCCATTTGTAACCCCTTGGCAACCTCCCCCTTACTCTTTCCCATCCCTTTTCATCTAGCCACGTCTCCATCATTACTACTTCATCCCATTGTGCCAAATTTCTCATAAATTCCCTATCCTTTCTCTCCGATCCTGCTATATTCCAGTAACATATCCTCCATTCTTCCCTACTTTCCTTTCTCGTCTCTTTTCGTTTCTTACTATTTCTTATTTTCCTATCTCCCGTTCCTTTCTCTCCTAGTTTCCCGGCACTACTGACTCTTCTCTTTCTTCGTCCGAGTCCCACCATACACCTTCTATCTGTATTCTGCCATACTTAACCCACGTTATTTTTCCCTTACGTCTTTCCTCTTCCGCTATTTGCCTTAAATTATACTGCATATTCCTTTCTACTCATGACAAATCATCCTATATTCTCTCCGTGCTTCCATATAACAACCTCTTCTTTTTCATCACTTTCCTCTTATGTGCCCATTTCTTTAGTTTCACAGTACCATTTTTTCTCCTCTTCGCGCTTCCTTTCCTACACTTCGCATTTCCTCTAGCTCTACTTTAGCATCTATCCTTTTTAGCACATCCTCCACTCCTTTCCTTCTAATCTTAGACCCTTTATCACTATGTTTTTCTTTCTTGCCTTTCTAATCTTTCTATTTCCCTTATCCTTTCCTTCTCAATATTCTCACTCTCCCCTTCACCCAACTGCCGGTTTGATTTTTCAATCTTCACTATCCTAACATCGAACTGTGCTACCTTTTCATTATGCTCATCCTGGTTTTCTAATCTTTGTTCTAAAGTCTGCATCCTTTTTTCTAAAATTTCCCTAACTTCTTCCCATTTTCGCATCTCTTTTCTAAGTTCGGCCATTTCTTTCCTGATCTCTTGTTTTATTTCCTCTCCTCTTTTTTCTTGTCTTTTTTCGTTCATCTGTATTACCTCTATCATCATTTCCCGCAATTCTTCTAGCTTTAACTTTTCAACTTCTATTGGCCCTCTATGTTCAACTTTGTCTTCCTCCTTGTTTTTCTCCCCCTCTCTATTTTGATATTTTAGCGTGGATCCTACTTCTATCTTGTCTTCATTACTTCGTTTTTCCGCCCTATCCCTCTTCCTATTTATGAATGTTTCGATTGAGCCAAAACTATCCGCCCTTAATCTCTCCCTCTCTATCGTTTTTCTATATGGACCCCTCTTTTTTGTCTCACTTTTCGGCGTGTAGAATATACTTCCTCGTCTGAACCCATCAAGACCATTCGAAGCATTCATGATTTGAAGCAACCTCTGTCCGTATCGCCTTACGTAACTTGCGTAGCTTTTGTATCCACGGCGCTACCTCACCCTGCTAATCGTACCTCTTCCGTGCTTCTCTGTCACTATCCTCCCCTGTCGCCGCTACTCGGCTACACCTGTCTTCCCACCCTGCTCCTCACGCTAAGCAACCTAACCTCCCGTTCTACCCCAAATGCCCCAATAGTCTCAAACTCTCAAAGCATCACACATATCTTCACTTTAATTCTTTTTAACACACACACTCTCACTCATAAATCCTTCTACCACACTCCTACCACCAACTAACCTCAAATTCCACTGCAAATTCACTACAATTAGCACCACTCAATTACCGCTACCTACACTTTCATGCCGGTTATATTTTTGTGGTTAAAACTAATTCTTTTTATATGAAAAGTTTAATATTATATTTTCGGTTCAAAAATTTACCATTTGATTAAAAATTTAATTATATTGTTGAAAACTCAATTTTTAAAATAAAAAGTAATCTTTTTTTGGTCGAAAATTCAACTGTTTTGTTGGAAATTCGTCTTTTTGGATAGAAACCCCGTACTTTTAGATTAATAATAAACTTTTCGTGAGAAGAGTCATCTTTTTTTATTGAAAATTAATCTTTTTTGGTCAAAGTTAATTATTTTTATTAGACAAATTAGCCATTATATTTTTGGTTCAGAACTCTTCTCTTTTGGTTAAAAATTTAATTATTTGGTTGAAAATTCACCTATTTTGTTAA
>JAABKJ010007823.1:0-11598 GCA_011634705.1 Andricus grossulariae
GACAGTTATAAAAAAACAGTTGTTAGAAATAAAGAGATTGGGCATCATAATGCAATGCATTCCTAATATAGAGAATTCAGAAAGAAATTTTTTTAATTTGTGAAGATTATAAAGATTGGGCATCATAATTTAATACATTCTTAATATGGATCATTGAAACGGAGATTTTTTGAAAATTTGTTAGGAATGATGAGATTGTGCATTATAATGTAATGCATTCTTAGTATGGAGAATTGAAAAACAAATTTAAAAAAATGCATGCATTATTAATAAGCATTATTGAGAAGGACAATTTTTTTACATCGTCAGGAAAAAAGAGATTGAGCATCATAATTGAGTGCGCTCCTAATGTGGGGAATTGAAAAATAGATTTTTTTTAATTTTCAGGAATAAAGAGATTGGGCATCATAATTTAATGCATTCTTAGTATGGATAATTGAAAAAGAGATTTTTTTAAATTTTGATAGAAATGAGGAAATTGGGCATCATAATGTAATGTCTTTTTAGTACGGAGTTTGAAAAACAAATTTTAAAAAATTCATTCCTGATATTCATTATTAAGAAGGAGATTGTTTTTTACATTGTTAGGAAAAAAGAAATTGAGCAGCATAATTCAATGCATTCTTAATATAGATAATGGAAAAAGAGATTTTTTTTATTAGTTAGGAATAAAAACATTGGGCATCATAATTGAATGCGTTCTTAATGTGTGTGATTGGAAAAAAAAGATTTTTTTAATTTGTTAGGAATAAAGAGATTAGGAATCATAACTTAATGCATATAGATAATTAAAAAAGAGATTCGAGCAAAAAATTTGTCAGGAATATAGCTTTTGAACATAATAATTTAATGTGTTCTCAACATGGATGATAGGAAAAGACAGTTATAAAAAAACAGTTGTTAGAAATAAAGAGATTGGGCATCATAATGCAATGCATTCCTAATATAGAGAATTGAGAAAGAGATTTTTTTAATTTGTGAAGATTATAAAGATTGTGCATCATAATTTAATACATTCTTAATATGGGTCATTTAAGCAGAGATTTTTTAAAGATTTGTTAGGAATGATGAGATTGTGTATTATAATGTAATGCATTCTTAGTATAGATAATTGAAAAACAAAATTTAAAAAATGCATGCATTATTAATAAGCATTATTGAGAAGGAAAAATTTTTTTACATTGTCAGGAAAAAAGAGATTGAGCATCATAATTTAATGCACTCCTAATGCAGAGAATTAGAAACAATTTTTTGAGATTAAAAAGATTGTTAGCCATAATTTAATATATCATCATAATTTAATACCATAATTCAATGAAGAAGATGATTTTAAATGTCTTAGGTTTCAAGAGACTATTACTAAAGTTTATGAGCATCATAATTCAAATTCTAGTGCATTCTCAATATTACGAAGAATTGAAAAAGAGATTTTTTTCTCCCTAGACGGTTGTTAACTCGTATGAGTTTATTTTGATGAGGATTTCTGCAGTAGAATGAAATGGAATGGAATGGAATGAAATGGAATAGAATAGAAAGAATAAAATGGTTTGCAGAGAATGAAATAACCAGAGCATTCCAGCTTGGCCCCTGAAACCTTGATTAGGAAGGAGTACGTGCGTTGGCACGGCCCTGAGCCCAAACAGGAACATACTGATTACGTGGCAGATGAATCGAGCCAACACTCGCCTCACTTTAAGGTCGGCGCTTTACATCGTAATATTCGTAAATCAGTCTATACATATATGTATACCTATAGTCCTATATACCTCGATAGCTATAGCGAACAGACGCTTATTTTTAAAAACAAATAACAAATGTTTACCATGAGTTGTAATATCTTATGTATCTTCTCTTCTCGCGCTTTTTCCCTGAAAACCAATCGTTATTAAAACCAACCAAGTTGATTGTCCTCCCTCCTATCATACATTTCAAAATGTGCAGAGTTTTTTTTTTTGTGATTGTTTTTTTTTTTTTTTGGGTGAACCCAGTTTTTGATCCTCAGCCACGAACTAAGTCAAGTGCCTGATTATTAATAATTTTCTACATTATTATTATTGTTTCAATTTTTTTTTCTTGGGTGAACCTAGTTTTTGATTATCAGCTACGAACTAAGTCAAGTGCCTGATGATTTATGATTTATTTATTTAATCTTATTTTGTGGTGGACCCAGTTTTTGATCATTAGCAACTAACTAAGTCAAGTGCTTGATGATTAATCGTTTTTTTTACATTATTTTTTTTTCGCGTGAACCCAGTTTTTTTATCATCAGCACGAAATAAGTCAAGTGCCTGATGAATTATTTATTTATTCTTATTTTTTTGTGGACCTAGTTTTTGATCATCAGCAACTAACTAAGTCAAGTGCCTGATGGTTTATGATTTATTCTTTTTTTTTTGTGAACCCAGTTTTTGACAATTAGCAACTAACTAAGTCACGTGCTTGATGATTAATCATTTTTTTTTACATTATTTTTTTTTTGTCGCGTGAACCCAGTTTTTTTATCATCAGTCACGAAATAAGTCAAGTGCCTAATGATTTATTTATTTATTCTTATTTTTTTGTGGACCTAGTTTTTGATCATCAGCAACTAAGTCAAGTGCCTGATGGTTTATGATTTATTCTTTTTTTCTGTGAACCCAGTTTTTGACTATTAGCAACTAACTAAGTCAAGTGCTTGATGATTAATCATTTTTTTTTACATTATTATTTTTTTTTTTTCTTTCGGGTGATCCCAGTTTCTTTTATCATCAGCCACGAACTTAGTCAAGTACCTGATGATTAATGATTTTTTTTTTTTTTTTTGTGATCCCAGTTTTTGATCATCAGCCACGAACTAAAGCAAGTGCCTGATGATTTATGATTTTTTTCTCATTATTATTATTCATTTTTTTTTGGGTGAACCCAGATTTCTACCATCAGCGACGAACTAAGTCAAGTGCCGGATGATCTATGATTTTTTTTTCTCGTGAACCTAGTTTTTAATCATCAGCCACGAACTAAGTCAAGTGCCTAATGATTTATTATTTATTTATTTATAATTTTTTCCATTGTCATTATTATTATTGTTTGTTTTTTTGGGTGAACCCAGTTTTTGATTATCAGCCACGAACTAAGTCAAGTGCCTAATGTTTCATGATTTATTTTAATTTAATTATTTTTTCATTATTATTATTATTATTGTTTTTTTTGGGTGAACTCAGTTTTTTATCATCAGCCACGAACTAAGTCAAGTGCCGGATGATTTATGATTATTTTTTTTTATGGTAAGCCCAGTTTTCGTTCATCAGCCACGAACTAAGTCAAGTGCCTGATGACTTATGATTTTTTTCATTATTTTTTTTTTATTGAGTGAACCCAGTTTTTGATCATCAGCCACGAACTAAGTCAAGTGCCGGATGATTGATGATTTTTTTTTTTATGGTAAGTCCAGTTTTCGTTCATCAGCTACGAACTAAGTCAAGTGCCTGATGACTTATGATTTTTTTCATTATTTTTTTTTATTGAGTGAACCCAGTTTTTGATCATCAGCCACGAACTAAGTCAAGTGCCTTTTGATTTATAATTTATTTTTATTTTTTTGTGAACCCAGTTTTTGATCATCAGCCACGAACTAAGTCAAGTGCCTGATGATTTATGATTTATTTATTTATTATTATTTTTTTGTGACTCCAGTTTTTGATCATCAGCCACTGACTAAGTCAAGTGCCTGATGATTTATGATTTTTTTTTATTGTGAACCCAGTTTATGATCATTAGCTACGAACTATGTCAAGTGCCTGGTGATTTATGATTTTTTTATTATCATTATTTCTATTTTTGTTATTTTTGTAAACCCAGTTTTTAATCATCAGCCACGAACTAAGTCAAGTGCCTGATGATTTATGATTTTTTTTTCATTATTGTTATTACATTTTTTTTTCTGAACCCAGTTTTTGATCATCAACCACGAACTAAGTGAAGTTCCTGATGATTAATGATTTTTTTTCCCCCCCAGTTTTTGATCATCAGCCACGAACTAAGTCAAGTGCCTGATGATATATGATTTTTTTTTCATTATTATTATTTTTTTATTAATTTTTTTTGTGAACCCAGTTTTTGATCATCAGCCGCGAACTAAGTCAAGTGCCTGATGATTTATGATTTATTTTATTATTGTTATTTCATTTTCTTTTTTTTTATGTGAATCCAGTTTTTGATCATCAGCCGCGAACTAAGTCAAGTGCCTGATGATTTATGATTTTTTTTTCATTATTGTTATTACATTTTTTTTTTTTTGTGAACCCAGTTTTTGATCATCAACCACGAACCAAGTGAAGTTCCTGATGATTAATGATTTTTTTTTTTCCCCCCAGTTTTTGATCATCAGCCACGAACTAAGTCAAGTGCCTGATGATTTTTTTTTTTTTTTGTGACCACAGTTTTTGATCATCAGCCACGAAATAAGTCAAGTGCCGCATGGTTTATGATTTTTTTTTATTAATATATATATATATTTTTTTTTTTGGGTGAACCCAGTTTTTTTTATCATCAACTACGAACTAAATCAAGTGCCCGATGATTAATGATTTATTTATTATTATTTTTTTGTGATCCCAGCTTTTGATCATCAGTCACGAACTAAGTCAAGTGCCTGATGATTTATAATTAATTTTGTTTTGTTTGTGAACCAAGTTTTTGATCATCAGCCACGAATTAAGTCAAGTGCCTGATGATTTATGATTTATTTATTTATTTATTTTTTGTGACCCCAGTTTTTGATCATCAGCCACAAACTAAGTCAAGTGCCTGATGATTTATGATTTCTTTTTTTTCATTATTATTATTTTTTTTTTTTGTGAACTCGGTTTTTCAGCCTGGAAATTTAAAAAAGTGTATGTATTAAAATTTTATAAATGTGTTTTCAAATTGGAAATATTTCAAATTGAAGAATGGGATCGAGCTTTGGGATGAGAATTTTTATGTTGAAGATTTCGAGGAAGATTTTTAAGATAATAATCGTTAATATTTAGTTGAGTATGAAATTATAATATATACTAGATTATATTTTTCATTCTGAAGATGATGGATCAAATTGAAAGGAATTTTCAATTTCAACTTGATAAATGTTTTCAATAACGCATTATGTTTGTTAATGCGCAATAGATCCTAGTCGTCGAGTGTAGCTAATTTTCAAACAAATAGTTGAATTTTCCTTGAATTTTCAACCGAAAAGAATGCATTTTTCAAAAAATTGTTGTATTTTCGAAAAGAATGTATCAATTTTCAAGCAAATATTACAATTTTCAAAGAAACAATAACATTTTTAACTTAAAATGAAATAGTTAAATTTCAGTAAAAAAATTAATTAAAAAAAAAACTAATTTTCAACATAATAGTTTAATTTTCAACCAGAAAAGACGAATTTTCAACCAAAGAAGATGAATTTTCTACCAAAAAAATAAAATAATTTTCAACTCAAATTATGAATCTTCAAAAAAAAAAAGAATTTGGAACCAGAAGAGTTAAATTTGCATTTAAAGAAATTTATTTTCATTACAAAAAAATAATTTAAAAAAACTGTCAATTTTTCAACTAAAATTATGAATCTTTAACTGAAATAGTTAAATTTCCAGTTCAAAAAATTAAATTATATAAAAAAAATTAACTGAGCAGATGAATTTTCAACTAAAATCTTCAACTGAAATAGTTATATTTTCAGTTGATAAAATTCATTTTCAACTAAAGATATAAATTTTCAACCGAAAAGATGAATTTTCAACCAAGAATAAAATTTTCCTTGAAAATTCGTCTTTTTGGTTGAAGATTTGGCTGTTTTTTTTCAAATTAAAAATAAATTTTTTAAATTGAAAATTAAATTCTTCTCGCTAAAGATTGATCTTTTTTCTTATTGAAAATTTATTAATTAAGATGAAAAGTCATCTACTTGGTTGAAAATTTGTTGTTTTTGTTTTGTTGAAAATTATTTTTTTTTTCCGTTTTTAAATTGAGAATCAATTTTTTTATCTGAAAATTCAACTCTTCTAGTCCAAGATTTATAATTTTTTTGAAACTTCATCATTTTTGTTGAAAATTCATCATTTTGGTTGAAAATTTGTTTTTTTCTTTTGGTTAAAAATGAATTATTTTTAAACTAAAAATTTATTTATTTCATCTAAAGATTTATCGCTTTAGTTGAAAATTGATATTTTTGGTTGAAAATTAATTTCTTTAGTTGAAAATTAATTTTTTGAACTGAAAATTAAATTCTTGTAGTGGAAGGTTCATAATTTTTTTTGCTGAAGATTCATTATTTTAGTTGAAAATTCATCTGTATGGTTGAAAATTCATTTCTTTAGTTGAAAAGTGGACTTTTTAGTTGAAAATTAGTATTTTTTTCAATTATAAATAAACTTTTTTAATTATAATTAAACTCTTCTAGTTCAAGATTCATATTTTTTTTCTGAAGATTCATAATTTTTGTTGAAAATTCATCTTTTTGGTTGAAAATTGATTTTTTTAAATTGAAATTTAATTTTTTCAACTGAAAATTTAATTCTTCTAGTTGAAGATTCATAATTTTTTTCAAATTGAAGATTCATCATTTTAGTTGTAAATTCATCTGTTTGGTTGAAATTTTTTTTTTTTCATTGAAATTCAACTATTCCAGTTGAAGATTCATAATTTTCTTAAATTGAAGATTCATCATTTTTTGGTGAAGATTCATAATTTTAGTTGAAAATCCATCTTCTTGGTTGAAAATTCATTTCTTTAGTTAAAAGTTAAATTTTTTAAATGAAAATTATATTCTTCTATTTGAAGATTCATAATTTTTTATTGAAGATTCATCATTGTAGTTGAAAATTCATCATTTTTTTAAATTGAAGATTCATCATTTTTTGTTGAAGATTCATCATTTTAGTTGAAAGGTCATCTTCTGGGTTGAAAATTGGTTGTTTTCATATTGAAATTTAATTTTTCCAACTGAAAATTTAACTATTCCAAATGAAGTTTCATAAATTTTTGTAAATTGAAGATTCATCATTTTTTGTTGAAGATTCATCATTTTAGTTGAAAATTCATCTGTTTGGTTGAATTTTTTTATTTTTTTTTTTATTGAAATTATATTTTTTCAACTGAAAATTTAACTATTCCAGTTGAAGATTCATCAATTTTTTTAATTGAAGATTAATCATTTCATTTGAAAATTAATTTGTTTGGTTGAAAATTCATCTCCTTGGTTCAAAATTTGTTGTTTTCTTTTTGGTTGAAAATTTATTATTTTCAAACTGAAAGTTTATTTATTTCATGTGAAGATTCATCACTTTGGTTAAAAATTCATCTATTTGGTTGAAAATTCATTTCTTTAGTTAAAAATTAAATTTTTCAAGTGAAAATTAAATTCTTCTAGTTGAAGATTCATCATTTTAGTTGAAAGAACATCTGCTTGATTGAAAATTGGTTATTTTCATATTGAAATTTAATTTCTTTAACTGAAAATTTAGCTATTCCAGTTGAAGATTCATAATTTTTTTAAATTGAAGATTTATCATTTTAGTTGAAAATACATGTGCTTGGTTGAAAATTTGTTGTTTTCTTTTTGGTTGAAAATTTATTATTTTTAAACTAAAATATTTATTTATTTCATCTGAAGATTCATCGCTTTAGTTGAAAATTCATCTATTTGGTTGAAAATTCATTTCTTTAGTTAAAAAATGAATTTTTTAAGTGAAAATTAAATTCTTCTAGTTGAAGATTGATCATTTTTTTATTGAAGATTCATCATTTTAGTTGAAAATTCATCTGTTTGGTTGAATTTTTTATATTTTTTTATTGAAATTATATTTTTTCAACTGAAAATTTAACTATTCCAGTTGAAGATTCATCATTTTTTCAAATTGAAGATTCATCATTTTCTGTTGAAAATTTATCATTTTAGTCGAAAATTCATCTGCTTGGTTGAAAATCTGTTTTTTTTTAAATTAAATTTTGTTTAAATTGAACATTTATTTATTCCATTTAAAGCTTCATAATTTTAGTTGAAAATTCATCTCTTTGGTTGAACAAATTTTTTTTCATTAAAATTATATTGTTTCAACTGAAAATTTAACTATTCCAGTTGAAGATTCATCATTTTTTTAAATTGAAGATTCATAATTTTAGTTGAAAATACATCTGCTTGATTGAAAATTTGTTGTTTTCTTTTTGGTTGAAAATTTATTATTTTTGAACTAAAAATTAATTTATTTATTTCATCTGAAGATTTATCGCTTTAGTTGAAAATTCATCTATTTGGTTGAAAATTCATTTCTTTAGTTAAAAATTAAATTTTTTAATGGAAAATTAAATTTTTTAATTGTAAATTAAATGCTTCTAGTTGAAGATTCATGATTTTAGTTTAAAATTCATCTGCTTGGTTGAAAAACTGTTTTTTTTTTTCAATTAAGTTTTGTTTAAATTGAAAATTTATTTATTCCATTTAAAGCTTCATAATTTTAGTTGAAAATTCATCTGTTTGGTTGACATTTATTTTTTTATTGAAATTATATTGTTTCAACTGAAAATTTAACTATTCCAGTTGAAGATTCATAAATTTCGTAAATTGAAGATTCATCATTTTTTGTTGAAGATTCATCATTTTAGTTGAAAATTCATCTGTTTGCTTGAAAATTGGTTGTTTTCATATTGAAATTTAATTTCTTCAACTGAAAATTTAACTATTTCAGTTGAAGATTCATCAATTTTTGAAATTGAAGATTCATTTTTTTTTCCTGAAGATTCATCATTTTAGTTGAAAATTCATCTGTTTGGTTGAAAATTTTTTTCTTTCATTGAAATTATATTGTTTCAACTGAAAATTTAACTATTCCAGTTGAAGATTAATAAATTTCGTAAATTGAAGATTCATCATTTTTTCTGAAGATTCATCATTTTAGTTGAAAATTCATCTGTTTGGTTGAAATTTTTTTTTTATTAATTGAAATTATATTGTTTCAACTGAAAATTTAACTATTCCAGTTGATGATTCATCATTTTTTGTTGAAGATGCATCATTTTAGTTGAAAGATCATCTGCTTGGTTGAAAACTGGTTGCTTTCATATTGAAATTTAATTTTTTCAACTAAAAATTTAACTATTTCAGTTGAAGATTCATCAATTTCGTAAATTGAAGATTCATCATTTTTTGTTGAAGATTCATCATTTTAGTTGAAAATTCATCTGTTTGGTTGAAATTTTTTATTTTTTTATTGAAATTATATTTTTTCAACTGAAAATTTAACTATTCCATTTGAAGATTCAACATTTCAGTTGAAAATTCATTTGTTAGGTTGCAATTTTTTTTTTCATTGAAATTATATTTTTTCAACTAAAAATTTAACTATTCCAGTTGAAGATTCATAAATTTCGTAAATGGAAGATTCATCATTTTTTATTGAAGATTCATCATCTTGGTTGAAAATTCATCTGTTTGGTTGAATTTTTTGTTTCATTGAAATTATATTGTTTCAACTGAAAATTTAACTATTCCAGTTGAAGATTCATCATTTTCCTAAATTGAAGATTCATCATTTTAGTTGAAAATTCATCTCTCTAGTAGAACATTATTTGTTTAAACTGAAAATACAACATAATAAACTATGAAATACAAAAACGTTATAATAATCTGACCTTTCTACAATAATTTCAAAAATGCTCAAGACCAAAAGAACAATAGCACACGTGTTTCCTCTTTTATCAAAAAGAAAAGAAAAAAGCCTTCGGCCGGAACGTGTCTAATGGTCTCTAATGGCAGAAACGCATACAATCGTGTGCATTGGACAAAAATTCGATGTACTATGTAGCAAGTTGGCAGTGGCAAGACCGATAGCAGCAGGGCTTCTACTACTCGTGCGCGATAGCAGTCAGCCCCCCTGGACACCTCCTCACCTCCCTTATCACCGAACCCGTGACCCTCTTTGCCCCGCTCCTCGGGGTATGTAAGCCACCTCACGATATCCCACCGTTCCAGTCTCGCAGCGGTACTCGCGTGCGAATGCGAAATAATATGGCTCGGGAGTCGAACCTCGAATAGACCTAGACATAGTGCTCTCGCGATACTAGACAGAATCGACAGAGCAACGCGAGAACGAGCAAAAAAAGATTACCCAACAAACCCAGTGCTTTCTCAAAATTCGAATCAAAATTCGAGTCTCCGAGTGCCTGCTATATCTCCCTCTTTTTTTTTTTTACTTTTTTATCTTACGACCAAAATCGTGCGTGCTGTGCAACAATACTCATATCAAGTGGACTCGTGTCACTTGTCATCAGAGTGAGAAAGTACATCAGTGAGTTGAAGTGATATCTGAAAAAATTTTCCTACAATCCAACCACGTCAGAGTTCAAAAAGTGACCGGGACAGACTTTCGAGCAAGGTTTTCCAAATAGCTGATGCACAGGACATCAAAGTTGGATCCAGCTTGAGTTCCAAGTGATCCGAAAAATCCTGATTTGCGCTGATGCACCTTGGTTTTTTTTTTTTTTTCGTAATCACTTCTGTTACCACGTCTATAGCTCGAGTTGCCCCGCCTCTGGTTTCTCGTCATCTCGCCCCACCCGAGCCGATTTGTGACGACGGCTCCAAGCAATTAGAGTCGAAATAATGCACTCACGACATATGTAGAGTGACATTAGAGCTCGACTCGAGATAGATGGACGATCGAGTTTTTCGACTGGATATCATCAAATAACGGGAGCTGGTTCGCGAGAGACTGCCATTCGTCGCGAGAGGGAATACCAAATTACGAAGTAGAAACTGGTCGAAACGACTACTTCTTGATCCGCCTGACTGTGACACGTGAGTATATAATCGCCTAGAACTTACCATATAGACTCGCTCGGTTTGGATCCCCTCTCCACGAAGCTTTTATTAGACTCACCGACCCTCTTTACCCCGCATCACCCCATTTTGCCCCGCATCGCCCTCTTTGCCCCGCATCACCCGATTCGCCCCGCAAGGAAAATCTAAAACTATTTTCCCATCCGGATGCATCTCTGCAGGCCAGTTTTCTATTCCCCATGTCGATTGGTCTACCTTGTTATCGTCGCAATAGATAAAAGCCAATTTAGACGTTCCGGGCCATGCAGTCATGAGATTTGACCCAGTAAAGATAAATCAACCCGACTGAGAAGTGTGAACCATGTGCTATTAATATGCAATAATGATGTTGAAGTTAGTCAGGTTACGTAAATTTCACTCGACTTTAATTTCCCGTGCAGAACTTGACAGGTTTGCCCCTAATAAGGCATGAAATGTCGCCTTAGACGGGGGCACGGCCTTGGAGGTTGATATTGACATATATTCTCACTTGCTTCATATTTTATGGTCAGTTATTTTATACGCATTTGGAGGTTTTTATTGACATCCAATGGTTTTCGAGTTTGATCGGGGCAAAGTGGTACAAGAGATTGATCACGTGTGTCCACTATTTTTTCAGTTTGGTAGGGGAAAATGGGCCAGGGGTAGCTCAGTATTTATATATAAATCCAATAATGATCGGGGCAAAATGGTCCGAGGGACTAATAGCATATATGAGTTTGATCGGGGCAAAGTGGTCTTAGAAGATTGATAACATAAATCTACTA
>JAABKJ010007824.1:0-11597 GCA_011634705.1 Andricus grossulariae
TCAATCGCACCTCCACGCCCGCCGCCAAAACCAAAAAAGATAGCACAGAAAAAACACGCGTACTTTACCATTCGGTAGAATGGTAATTTTTCTCGATCAAAATTAAAAAAAAAACCTTATCCCGATCAAAAAATAGAATGTTACTTCTGGGGTTTGGAATATTGTATTGAATATCGTCGTCCAATAATAAACTATCGTCAACTGGTTTAAACAAAAATTCACACAATAAAAGAGAAATTCTGCAAAAACGTTTGAATGGTGAATTTGAGAAGTCCTTATCTTCTTAAAAATGGTTTTCTTTGAAAAAATATGCATCTTTTATTTTTGTGTACTCTACAACACAGATAACTTTTATTGGCATCGATTACTGACACTCTGATCGTTGCTACATATGAACACACTATGTAGGAATGTGATAATAATGCGGTAACCGATATATTTGTGTTTGTACTAAAATTAATTGGCGCACATTTTTTTTGTGAAGGGATGGAGCGCATTTGAAACTGAACAAGTTAGTAGAAAGAAATTTAAAAAATGTCGATTTTTGACAGAAATCTTACCAGCCCCCCCTCTTCTCACACACTTTGATTAGCCGATAACTCCATTATCATAGTGGTGCAATACTTATCATCAGTAGTGGGATGGAATAACTTCCACATTTTTGTGTTGCAAAATTTTTTCTTTATATTGCTATGTATATTTGTCAAATCGAGAGCTGATTCGAAGTGTGGGCTATTTTGTAATAATATATATACCATAATATCTCGAGAATAACAATATTCAGTATGCATTCAGTTGGGCAGACTATCTGGAGAACCACCTTCACCTGATTTCGTGAGAAGAAATTTACATCCAAGACCATCATCAATCTCAGCCATGTTCGAAGACCAAAACCAAAAACATATATTTCAGTAAAGTTGTTTTAAAAATGAAATTAATCCATTTGGCAATCATTGATGAAAAAAGAACATTATTACTATCTACCTAATTGTAATTCTAAATTCACATATGAATTTCTGGGCCTTCAATATTAGCCAATACCGAAAAAATTGGATTACTCGAAACGCTTTCAACATAGTGTTCTTTCAAGACGAACTTTTCGTATTGTTTGAAATGCTTTACAGAGTAATAATGAGAAACGATACTGTGTCATTGCAAACTTTATTTTTCTATACATATGTTTACGTCAAGGCTTTCTATTTTAACGAATCCAGAAAACAATTCAAAATAATGTAGAAGCTTTCAACATATTGGAATGTTTATTGAATTTCTGCCAAATTTTTCTCGGAATTTGCTACATATTTGGAATATGTCTGCACAGTTGTAACAGTAAAATTAAAATTGACGTAAACGTCAAGGTTAGGTTTGTCGTCCCGATAACCAATACTTAATTTTCTTCATAGTTTAAGAATTGAATTAAGTAATCCTGTAAAGACACCTTTGATTAGGGTTCATTCATATTTGAAATTGTCAATAGAGACGGAATCTGACATACCAACATGTGAAGTATTAGACATGCGCAGTGTGGTTGACCACGAAAGTTCGGCGAGAGATCGGTCCCCCCGGCACTCTTCGCCAATACTGTTGCGGGTGAATATGATTTTGCCATATGGTTTTATAAGTCAAAGAGTCGGTTTCCGAAATAAAATTTATATTACGAATGGTTAAATTTCGTACTCGACAAATAGCAATAAAAATTAACAAAGATTTTGAATAATTGCCGGAATTACGGAATTTAAAGAAATCGTTCGACAAATATGTAAGTACACTGTATCTATCTGGCAAGTTTCTTTCTTTAAATTATACATTTTCCTGAAAATATATCGCATTCTTTAATTGGGACGCCTGACTACCTACCCCGTTGTTATTGTCAGTCTTATTAATTAAAATGAATATAAAGGTTATTCATTTCTTTGCTAGTTGTAAGTGATCTGGCTGGCGTCCAGCATTATTGAAATTACGCACTTTGAGGCCTGACAGCTTTGACAGTATCACAGTATAATTTTTGATATAACACACGGCAACTAACAACAAATCTCTAAGCAAGTCCCATATTTTCTTGTGAAAATGTCTCACATTTGAAACTGCTATTTTCAATCTTGTATAACTTTCCATTACGAAATTTGTAATCATAGGTCCTCAAAACATTCAATAACACATTTTTGTGGAAGTCGCTTATTCTCATGATCAGAGACCTCGATCACAACACACGAACAACTGATTTGTGTGTAAATTTCATTTTTTTGCTTTGTGGAAATTGTCCACGATTCTGAATTCGATAATTCGCATTTCGCATTTTTAATTCAAAATTTCGATTCAAAGACCTAAAGAACCTACAATAGTGGCAATAGAATCTTATTGTAATTTGGTTTGGACTTTCGGCTGCATTGTCGGGATTCTGTCCCACTGTGCACACTAATAAATATTTCCGCTTTTCAATGGAATTAATTCATTTAAGTGATGAATACGTATTGAAGCAAAATACTTGTCCCTTGAGAATATCAAGTAATTTGGGTTTCTATGAGTGAAAGAAATATATTTTCTCCAGGTAAATAATTTTTCATAGAATTGAAAAAAATATATTTATTGGAAGTGCGTTTATATGAAAATGCGTTTTATTTGCCTTTAAATGCGTTTTAATGTTTAGTTTTGACGCAAGGAGTGGAAAATGTTGAGCTTTACTTTGTAGTTCAAAAGTGCAGAATTTGATTTCAAATAAGCTTTCACAATTTAGTATTAATTAATGTGTTTAACAGCTTTGAGAATGAGCAATTGAAATTAGGAGCGTCTGAGAATGTTAACATATGCTTGAGAACATACGTGTAAATTTTGATAAATAATAGTTATAGTATCGAATTGAAGTTACGTTGAAAGTAAAGAGCATTTTATTTGTTCTTCAAGATACGTGAAGAGAATTTGCTACACTTACTGTACAAAGACCTTCAGGATGATTAAATTGTAGTATGTATGTAATTTATTACCTTGGTATTTAATTGAATTTAAAAATTTAAGCTCGTTATCGTTACCAACCAAATCTCGCACTGTGGACATATTTTCTTATTTCACAATAAGAAAGAAAAAAAAAATATATATATACGATACTTACCCTGCATCTGATTTTTAATGAATCTATAATAATTTATCAGTTGAAAAAGAAAAATGTAAAATTTTCGAAAAAGTATCAGATATTCAAGGAGAATATAATATTTCCATTCATTGCCATAGAAAAAATTTCACAAAAGGTTCTCTATGTAGGAAAATTTTTAATCAAAAGACCAGATACAACGATTACGAATTAGAGTTTCCTAAAAGCATCTTAGTTTCTTTACCAATAATTGAATAAAGTAATGAATTATGAGAGCTAACTTTTTTCTGGTCATTCGGATCCCACCTTACGATGTGGGTCCCCCCTATCATCTTCCTGACTACAACCCATTCCATGTATTATGGGGTAAATACCTGGCTCTGCTCAATATGTTTAATAGGGTGGTCCAAAAATTTTGCTTCGAAGTACGACATGAAGTTTATTGAAAGCGTATAAGGTGATTGGTTTAGTCTACCTGGTGGAGATTGATGTACGGACACCTTATTTTCATTCAAATTGAAAAAAAATATCGCAAAATTTAAATCATCAAAAATTAAAGATTTATTATTAATGGTCTCAAGGATTTTTGAAATACAGTTTGATGGTCGAAACAATCTCAGAGCAATACCGCACTATTTCTTTTCTATTTGTCAAATTCTAAATAATAAATTCATATCATTCTCGAGGTATTAAGAAAAATATCCTTCAAGTTGTCTTGCAGATTTTTTACGTATCTTGCGTCTTTTTGCGCAATATTAGAATTTTTTATTTTTGAACATAAGTTTTGATAAATAAATAAAAAGAAATTATGTTTCGTGGAGTAATAGCGAATGAGCATGTTCACCAGTAGCTGCTTCTAAAGAAAATGGTGAATTCAGATTTTGCATAAACTACCGACCCCTTAACCAAAAAACAATCAAGCCGGGATATCCTCTATGCAATATCAGATATATCTTATCTCAACTTCATCAGGCCAAGATGAACTCGACTCTGGACCTCGATGACTGGATCATTGTTGGATAGGATCTAGATAAACCCACTGCCATGTTGTCATTTGTGTTTGAGGTATTCGGGGAAGCCAAATTGATATTGAACCGCGAGCAGAGTAGCTTTGCCTGTTAGAAGTCAAATTTTTCGGGTGCCTGTTCGACGAATTCGGCATGAGACCAAATAGTGAGAAAATGCAGCTGCTAATCGACCTCCCAGTCCCAAAGGATCGGACTCAATTCCGACAGTTCAACGGTCTTGCAAACTGGTACCATACACATTCAAAAAATTTAGCCAGAATTAATGATGCGTTGAATGAATTGACTATTTCAAACGACCCTTGGAGATTGACTGATGTGGAACAAAAGTCGTTTGAGGACGTCAAGAAAGAAACCATACAGCAACGAATTCAATTGAACACGATTCCTGATCAGGACTGGTATCAGACGAAATTCAATCTTGTTGAAGGTCAACTGATTAGTTTTCTGAATGATAGATCGAGAACGATTAACTGTTCCGTTTCCGTCTTGATTACCAAAAAGCCATTATTGATGACGAACATCCATGGAAAAAGGTAGTCAAACCTTGTGAAATCATGACTGTCCTTCGTGAAAACCATTATATTCCACAATCTGGACATATTGCCTATGATCAAACATCGGATAGAGTACGATAAAATTATTATTGGCCATGTATGACCCAAGATGTTAAGACCTTCGTCGAAGACTGTGAAATTTGCGTTAAAGTCAAATAAAATCAAAGACCTACAAAAGGACAACTAACTACCCAGCCTTTACAATCACCCTAAGCCAAGTTATCCGTTAATACTGTCGTCTCTCAAACGTGAACAAAAAGGGGAAACTCTTTTTCAATTATCGTTCAGGATTCATACACTAAGTATGTCGAGTTATTCCTAGTTCGACTTAGGACCGGTAAGTCCGTGGTTAAGGTGCTCGATACGGTTTTCGAATGCTGGCGAATCCCGGAACAATTTTTACGGATAATGGTACGGAGTACATAAATAGAGATGTCAGAGCCCTTTTGCTGGCGACTCTTAAATGATAACCATAGGAAATACGATGTGAATTTGTAGAAAATTCAGATAGCTTATAACACTGTTCCACACACAGACAGTAGAATATCGCCTTTATTTTCGTACCACGAACGCAAAGCGATAGTTTTGCACCCTGAGAGGATCCCTGAGAATGTTGATAAATTCACGATCAAAGACACAATTAATAAATTGACAGCGGGAATGAGTAAAATTGACGAATTCCGTCACAACATAGAAAATCAGAATAATAAAAACTCTAAAAAACGTTCAGCGAGGGTGAATTCAGATAAGAGTCGAATCAGTAGAGATACAAGTGGCAACTGAAGACCATAAAACCCTTATAAAAAATCAAGTAATAAGGCAGAGACATATTGTTTGAATTTGACACATAATTTTGTAGGACCAGCTTCTTTTCATAGAGTTTGCGGACCATTTATGATAGAATTGACAGACAAAGCTGGTAAAATAGTGGGAAAATGCAGTATTTCCAATTTAAAAATGCCACGTCGAACGTTGCGTGTTAAGCAATGTTCATTTTTAGCGCGAGTTATACGCGGAACTCATCAGCACTCCTTTGCTCTCCATCAAGCGAACCCGCACTTGTCGTCATGTCGGGGTCTACGACACCTCGCTCTGGTTTCTCAACCCCTGCACCAGTTTCGGCACGAGTCCTGGAGCTGAGCCGACAGCGGAATGAAGTGGAGCAGCCGATGCGGAAAATGAAACTCGAAATCGAGGTTGAGCAATCCCACTTCTCACGGTCCAAAAAGGTTGACCTCAGCCAATTCAACACTCCAGTCAATGTCAACTTCGACTTCTCCGAACGACGTGATACGACAGACCGGCAAGGAACGTCACTGGAAAAGGCCCTTTGAAACGCAAACGATTGTCTGCAACCGGTCACCCGACCAAGAAAACTGACTCTGGCAGTGAGTGTAGCACGACCGACCTTTCCACGGTACTCGTCGCGTATTTGTCACCGTTAACCCACCGACATACGGCCCCATCCCAAGGGTTGAGGATGTCCTACAGTTACTGGGCGTCCCACATCTCGTGAATTTAAAGGGCAGCAACAACACCCTTTACGGTCGACTGCAAAATCAACAGTCAGGCTCTATTAAAAGACCTGATCATGAGGAGGGCCAAAATCTTGGTCACCAAAATGGAGGCCAAGAAAGTCGACAAGTGGACGCAAACGTTCGTCTCTTACGTAGGCAGAGAACATGTCGTTGGCTGGATCGATTGCAAGTCTAGGGAACAGCCGTATCGACCTGAAGTCTGCCGAATTTGCGAAGCACACGGATTCGACACTGCCGACTGCATTTACCCACATAGAATCGAACATGAGCAGGCCCTAGGAAGGTGCCTGGGCTGCTTAAGGAATCTGACCCTTCATTGTTTGGAATGACAACCAACAGGTTAAGGCTATTCCTTATCAGGGAAATTTTTCTAGGCAACGGTGTAGTTTCAACCAACTCTTGAAGTTCCGAGTGCGATCCAACTCGGAAGAAAGAAGAAAACTGGCGCTCAAGGCCCTGACATCGAGGAGGTGAGGATCATCGTCCCTGCTAAGTACAAGGAGGGGTCCACAATGTGATCGTGAACAGTTTTTCGAAGTTTAATGTTAGTTTATTAACAAAAGTTTCTCGAATTTCAATTTTAATTTGGTCAATTATGTTATCAGTTTATGTTCATTTGTTTTCTTTCCCTATACTATCGGATGTTCCACTTCTTTTATGGTTATAACACTAAGATCGTCTAGGTGTCGTTCTTTTGCCAAACTTAGCGACATTATCGACCGTTCTGATTCGTAATTCGGCCAAAGCCCCTACTGTTCTGTATTCCGTTTCGATTAATAAATACGATTGCCGAACTGGAATAATAGCTAAAGAAATTCCAGAGGTATACTATTTCAAAATGTATGTCAATTTTATGTCTTTAAAATGTATTGACAGGACATGATCATTACACTGCTCATGAATCTTATTGGATAAGTTGGGTAATAAGCGAAATATCACTTTAATATAATTATTAATCATTTATTCCATTTCAGAACAACAGTTGGTATATTCTCACCTTGACGTTCCGGTTCGCAGGGGGATACTGTACCACGAAAACTATTGAACTTAAATATAAATAATTAAAGACGTGAAGAACCAATGTACCCGTGGACGTCAAGATAAGAATTATGACTTTGAATCCTTTCACGAATTTTGAAAAAGGAATCTCAATTTTTTCACGAGGCAAGCGGGAAGCGATCCACTTTTCGTCAATAGGAATTTAGGAAATTGAAATTATCCATATATTCGAATCCAGTTGGATAATTTATTAAAATCTTCGACAGGGATTTAAAGAGTGAGAATTATAGGATTGTCAAAATTTGAATAACCAAACTATACAGAGACTATAATATGCCTCTGGAATTCTTTTAGATTTGCTTGTAATCATCATTGAGTCTTCCCAATGACTATCTCCCTGAAATCTCTCTCAGCCTCAACTTTCTATCGGTTACGTCAATTTAAAAGAAAATATTACTTGCCGGTTAGGATTCGACTGAGCTGGTGTGCAGTAAAAATCTTAATTTGATTTACAAAATATAAAATAATGAGCCTTGGCAGCTCTCACCCATGTCGCGCTAAGTGAAGGGACGTATGTTGTCAGTTAAGTATAAATTCAACTGTTATTTAATTATTTGAAATTACGACAGAATTCTATCTAATCGATTCGCTTTAATGATTCTCCTATTTAAAATAAAATTGTTTAATTTAAGAGTTTCGATTTAGAAATCATAAAATTTCAGTACTTCCTAATGAAATTGTTAATTTTAGAAAATTTTAAAGCCTGAAATTCAGTATCGAATAATTCAATTTGAAGGCTTATATAAGAATGATACAAGTTAAATTTTTTCAAGTGCATCCGAAATATTGTTCTTCTATTCACCCATTCTTACATTGTTTAATTAAGAACGTTTTCAATTGAAAAACAATTGATGTATTTTCTTGATTCCAAATGCCTTCAACTAGAAATTACTGACTATTATTTAAATAATCAATTATAAAAAAATTATTTATTTTTAATGGAAGAAATGAAAAAAATGTTGCTAAATGGTGAATTCATTTATTCATATAAGTGACGATACATAATTTGCCAGAGATATATCTAAATTTTCCTGGGAATATACAAATTTCAAGAATTGGGATATTTTAGGAATATCATTTGCATGTGTATGATTTTGGGACATCACCTGGACATCTATAGAATATCATGAACTATGCACACAATATTCCAAATATATCATGATTTTTAACTAATCTTCTATCCTTATTTTTTTACGTTGCCTAGAAGTACCGGGACCTTTCTGGTCTTTCAGAGTTTTTTGTTTCTCTTCTGAAGTAAATGGGTCTAAAATCGCATTATAAATATGGCCATCAGGCATTCTTATATAAATATTTCCGTCTAATGGCATACCAGTATCAAGGGGCAGACTTCCAATAGGGTGCCAGAGCAACTCTCGAGCTGTAAAATATTGGTGATGTCCATTATGCTCTATATGTAATTCAGCATACCGTGGATGAAAAGGCCAAAATCTAGGCTCTACATCACTCAAATCAATTCTTCCTTCAAAATGAGCGCCGCTTTGCAATACTATATATATATTAATTTTGTCAGAGCGATACGGATTACTGTACATCCACTCGGGTATCAGCCGGACATTTTGATTATGTCCTCCCTCGAGAATACTAACCACATAATGTGGGCCATAAAACATGTATACACAAACGCTTTTTGGAGGCAGACTCTCTGGAGAACCAGCTGCACCTGATTTTGTGAGAAAAAATCTACATTTATAAAGATTTTTCACGCAAAAATAACTCAAACTTTTAACAATGTTAAAAAAAATTATCAGCAATGTTTAATATGTGTTAGGTTGGTCCTTATTTAGGACGTAGTCATACAAAAATGAAAATTTGGATGTAAATTTGATATTTTTTTGTTAAAATCATTCATTTCCGATTGAAATAATTCATTTAAATGATAAATACATTTTGAAAAAAAGATTCACCCTCAGAATACAAAGAAATTCAGGTTTCTTAGAATGAAAGAAATATTTTTTTCCAGGTAATAATTTTTTGTGGAATTGAAAAAAATTCCTTCAAAGCTAAGCGTAGACACGATTATTACAGAAAATAATTACAAACATTCAAAACATGTTTAAAAAAATCAAATAATAATCTTTTATTCGTGTTAAAAGGCATTCTTCTTTCTGATTTATACGCATCGAACTAAGAAAATTTCTGCTTGACTTTGTAGTACAACAGTGCGGAATTTAATGTTGAAGCGTTTAAAATTCAATAAAAATTGAGACATTAGGACACTTTGGGAATGAGCAATTGAAGCTGAAAGCGTCTGAGAAAGTTAACATATGCTTAACAACATACGTGTAATTTTTATCATAAATAATAATTATAGTATTAAATGAAACTTACGTTGAGAGTAAAGAACACCAATGAATAAAATAATCACAATATCAGTAATGATACTCATTCTTGCTAAATACGCAAATTGCTAAAACAGAAAAATCTGATTTTTATGTATTACGTGGGAACACCGTATCGAAAAATGGCTGCTATATATACCAGCATGTATGACGTGTCTATTATAAGAACGTTTTATTTGTTCCTTGGTGCACATGGATTAGAAGAAGTGAGATTCTAGAGCTCACATTTCGAAAGTTTCCTTATTTGTTAGACTTATCGTACATAGTCTGATTTTCAACAATCCTATCATAATTCATCATTGTGAAAGTATAAATTAAAAATTTTCGAGGAGATAACAAATCTTTGAGAAAAATACAATATTTTTCTTTATAATTTTCAAGTCTTTAATGTTGATACTTTACGATTTGGAAAAATTCAAGAAAACGGAAAGTTTCGTGCGTTCGAAATTGTAACCAAACTATTCAGAATATTTAAATCTGAAATTATTGAGCTCAAAGCTGACTGAAATTGAATTATATGAATTCGAAAAAGTATTATTAACAATGTGAAAATTGCTTATTTCTAAACGATCGAATTGACACAGAGTTATAGAAATTTTCAAGGGTTTGATTAAAAAAAAGTTTTGGAATAACGATTCTTTGCCACGTTCAAAGTTTTCGAAGTATAAGTTTATCAATTTTTTAACATTTTCCACCTGAAATTACTTTTTATTCTGGACTTTTTTATAGAATAATTCACTTTTAAAGGTTTACAATTGAAAGTTTTTCTTCATTTTGTGCGGTGGAAGTAAAGGTGAATTAATTTTTTGATCGCAGAAGAGTTTGTCTAATCAACTTTGAGTTGAATCATATTTTGTTTGATCCATTACGAAATATTTGTATCATTTTGAAAGCTTTTACTTTGAAACATTCAAATTAGTTCTTAATATCGACTCCTTTCTAATGAAGTCCTTATTTGAAAATTTCAGTTTAAATGTTTTGAATTTCGAAAGCTTCTGTGAAACATTTCTTTAATTTTCAAATCATCCAATTTTGAACGTTTTTATTCAGAAATCCTACAAGTTGAATTCGGTTTCATTACATTCAAAATATTGTCCTTTTCCAAAATTTTGAGTGTCTAAAATATTTAGAAGGGGAACGTTTTAAATGCAACAGAATTTTTCAAATTCTTCTAAACTTTCAAGCACTTTTAATTCGAAAATATTTCAAAAAATGTTCCAACAATTATATTTGTTAATTTGCATCAATTGTTATGTCACTAAATAAAAAGTGGACCGTGAAATAAAATTTAAAAAAAATCGTAGCTATCCGCAGCCATTAGAGCGCTCTCAATATGTTTGATATCCCTGTAAAAAAAATTGTGTGAAGAGAAAAAAATTGTTCAAAACATGAAGTACAGTAATGTAAAGATTCAGCATGAAAGGATCTAATTTTTTCTCGTATAAATAATGCGATTTCCTAACAACAGTTTCAGCAACCTCAAAAATGTCACTAATATCCGATATGTACGTAAATACCTTTTTTTATTGAAGTGTTTGAAATTTTGAATCTGCCGTTTATTAGTTTTGTATTTACTACGAAATTCTGCTATAGCTGCGGTACCTGCTATTTTGAAATTTGCATTTTTAGTATCAAATGCGTAATCAGCGACCGTAAAACAGACAAATGATCAATTTCGATGCAAACCCTGTAACTGTTCATGAAAAATCATCCATCGTTTTGTATCCTTGCCTAAAAGAAAAGCTTTCAGCATAGAGGGCCTAAGAACAATTTTTCACATTTCTCCCAATTTTCTTACTGTTTAACTACTGATGTCAGAATAATAAAACCAAAATATAGAAAATTTTATCTTCAACTGAAATCTAAGGGGCAAGGTCTCCAATGGTTCATCCATTATTGAAGAAAATCAGACTTAAAAAGAGCTTTCTAGTCTATAGGTCTGAAAAAACAAAATTTTCCCAATTTTTGTAAAA
>JAABKJ010007826.1:0-11597 GCA_011634705.1 Andricus grossulariae
TCTTCCTCTTCCTCTTCCTCTTCCTCTTCCTCTTCCTCTTCCTCTTCCTCTTCCTCTTCCTCTTCCTCTTCCTCTTCAGAAAAGATGAATTTTCAAAAAAATTTACGAATTTTAAACCAATAAGATATATTTTAAACATAAAATAACACAAGTAAAATTTTCAGTGAAAAATTAATTTTCAAACCAAAAAAACTGAATTATTAACAATAATTTAGTTATTTTATTGAAATTTTGTCTTTTTGAGTTGAAAATGAACTTTTTTTTCGAAATTCTCTTCTTTTGGTTAAAAATTTAATAAGCTGGTTGTCATTTTTTAATTTCTTAACTGAAAAATCTTTCTTGGTTCAAAATTCAACTCCTCTGTTGAAAATTCATTATTATGTTTATCATAAAGTCAAATTTCAGTAATCTATTACTGACTGGAAACTTTTTTTTTTAGTTAATAAATCAATAATTTATTTTATGATGAAAAAATTCATCTATAATTATATTGATTTTATATGAATAGTCTATAAAAATTAAAAAATTATTTATAATGTATTCCACTATGTATCATGTTTCCGTCTGGTTTTACTGAAAAAATTTGTTTCTACTAAAAATTCTTTTTTTTTTAACTGCAAACTTGATTATTCCATTTTTGGTCGAAAATTAAGTTTTTTTAGTTGAAACTTCAACTATTTGGTTATAAATTCACGTATCTTGTTAAAAATTCGCTTTTTTTTGGAAAATGAAATCTTTTTGGTTGAAAATAAACTTTTTTGTTGGAAATTTTATTGGCAAATAATGTTTTGGAAAATTAATAACATCCAATGGCCTCTCTACGGTTCAATTTTTTAACGGTTGAATATTAAACTTTGAAATTTGGAAAAAATACAAAATTTAACCGAAAAGAATTCAAGAATAATTTTTTGATATCGACCGGGTCACGGCCAGAGGGCGCCAGATGTGGCGGTAATTTTCAAAGTATACAGTCTAAGAACTTTCTAAAATTTGAGAAAATTATAAAAAATGTAATACAGAAAGAAACTCACTAGCTGTAATTTTCGCATCTGCACTTCTCAAACAGAAATTATTCTAATAATATCTAACTTAATCATTATAAACAATTTTTTTAAACAAATTCTTACCAGTGATTTTATCTCATAGAAAAAATTATTTCACGCCAGTTGCTAATATTTTTCATAAGAGTCATAATTTATAACGGAAAATTATCATAATTTAACGTTTACTATCTTTATAAACATTTATGAATAAATTGATTTTTCTGACCAAAATTTATCCACAATTGCTTCATATTCAAAAATTAAACAAAAAGTTCAAACTCTTCGAAACCTCAATAATATAGATAGTTAATAACAATTTATTTTTAACAAATATCGCAAATGACCGCTTCCTCGTAGAAAAAATATTTTTTCTTCATTTATTATTGAAATTATATTTCTTGAGATAATTATGAAAAGATGATAAACTAACACTGATTCAAAAACTGGATATGAGACACTAAAAACAATTTTCGTAATTGTGAATAACAATTACTTTAAAAAAATTTCACAATCTGACTGGTCTATTATATAATAATATTGGTAATGATTAATAAATAAATAATCAAGTCTGTAAATTACGATTTCTACAACCTTCAGTTAAAACTTCTCTATATGGTTTATGGAAAAAAACTCTTGCCAAAAATATTTTATTCTTTACTGAATTTTAGTTAAATCATACAGTGAGTGTTAACTTATGTATATATATTATTCAACTATTTGGTTAAACTCTCGTGCCAAAAATTTATTTTTTGTTAAAAACGGATTTTTTTGTTTGAAACTTGAACTATTTTGATAAAAAAATCGTTTCCTTTCTTTCTAAATTAATGTTTTTAACTGGAAATTTAATTATATCATTTTTATTCAAGTTTTTTTTTTAAATTTTTTCTTTTCGGTAACGAATCTAAATCTTTTGGTATATGAATGTGATCTTTTTGGTCTGAAAATGCAAATTTTGGGTTAAAAACGAATCTGTTTGGATTATATTTATAACTTTTTTTTCTAAAAATTTGTATTTTTTGGTTTAATTTGACTGTTTTTCATTTCAATTTAAATCTTTTCTGGTGGAACTATCAACTGTTACATTTTTCCTTGAAAATAAATCTTTTTTGGTTAAAAGTAGAAATCCTTTTTTTTTAAATCAATTTTTTTATTGAAGACTCATCACTGTAGTCAAAAATTCATATCTGGTTGGAAATTTTAATATTTGGTTATTAATTAATTTTTAAGATTGGAAATTAATGTTTTTTAACTGATTTCAAAATTCATACTTTTGTTTAAAAAATTATCTTCTCCAGTTGAACATTCAACCATTTGATTACAAATTCATGTAATCTGTTGAAAATTCTCCTTTTCTGGTAGAAAATTAATTTTGTTGGATAAAAATGCATCTTTTTATTTGAAAATTCAACTACCGGGCTGAATGCTGTTGTTATATATTGATTTCATTGTTCTGGAATATTCATAATTTTAGTTACAAATTGATTGATTGATTTAGTAATCAATTTTTCTGTTGAAGATTTGTTTCAGTAAAAAATTTGAAAATTCATATCTTCGGTTGAAAATTTTAATATTTTGTTGAAAATAATTATTTTTTGTTTGTTTAAGAACTCTCTTTATTTGATGCAAATGCAACTATCTCGTTTTAGCTTGAAAATGGAAATTTTCAATTAAAAATTTATAATACCTTATGATATTTGTTTGAATCTGGAAAATTTCTTGGAATTATTTTGAATAACCTAAATTGTTTTAAATCTTTTGAAATTTCTTGCAATTTTTCAAATCTCTCAACAATTCCTTCAAATCTTTTAAAATATCTTAATATGTCTAAAAAAAATTATCGTTCAGAAATTCTTTGAAATATTTAAAAATCTACAATTTTGAGGTTCTGGATTTTTATGTTGAATGAAAGATTGAGATTTTTTTCTATTCATAATTCTTAATTCTGCAATTCGATGTGAAATGGTTGAATATTGAAAAGTATAATAAAAAATATTTAAATTATTAAATTTTAAGCGATTTGAATTCACCTAAAATATTTTGAAGTTTAAGGGGTTTTAGTATGAAAATGTCATATAACAATTCTTGGTGATTACATTTTTTTATTGAAGTTCAATTTACTTAAAATCTCAACGTTCTGTTATAGATAATTTTGTCATGTTTGAAGTTTCTCATTTTAAATTACTTTGAATTTGAAATATTTTTCAAAATAATTTAATTTTATAGGTTTTTAATTAAATATTTTGTCTTTAAAACGTTCAATTCAGTTTTCAATTTCAAGTTGTCACAATTTAATCGTTTCGAATTGAAAATTATTGACATTTAAAACTTAAAAAACTCAAATTGTTTAAATGTACACGTTTTTATTTAGAATTTATACAAGTTTCATTTTTTTAAATCGATTCAAAATACTTTCCTTCTTGAAAAATTGTACCTTGTAAAAAATAGTTGGAATTGGAACGACTTAAATCCAAAATTGGTGGATATATATATTTTTTTCTTCAAATTTCAAACGCTTTCAAGTCGAAACTAATATATATTGATCAATTTTCTATGAGCTAAAAAGTTATATCGTATTTTTCACAAGTCGAGATTTTATAAGAAAAAAATAAGAATTAGAAAAACAATATTATGTGTTGAAACTAGAATTTTTTTAAACTACGCATAAAACACGTTTCTTTGATTTTATTAATTATGCATTCAACAAATAAATGACATAAATTGACTGAAATTTGTTCAAATTAAATCAACGAAACAGGACATCACTTTTCTCTCATACAAAAAAATATGTTTAATGATCCGCAAGGTTAGAGATATGCTCAAGAAAGGCAAAAATCCCAATTTTGACAAATTAACAAAATTTCTTTGGAGTCCTCGAAAAAATTTCAATAATTTTTTTTTTCCAATTAATTTTGAAAGACAATTGAAAAAAGTTTTTTCTTTCATTTTCAAATATTTACCAAAATTTCGAACAATGAATCAGGAAGATTTGAATGCAATTTTCTTAAATTGTGAAAGATTTATCAAAAATTTTATGAAAAATTCCAATAATTTTGTTTAATATTCAGAAATTTTCTAAAAGTATGAAAAAAATATATATTTTTGAAGATTTCAAACTAAGATAATGAAGCTTTTTAAGGATCTTGACAGGTTTCAATAAAAAAAGTTTTCTTCTAAGATTCCTCGAAAGATTTCGAATGACGATTGTAAGGAAATTTTTTTCATTTCCGAAGTTTTTTCAAAATTTTTCAAATGTTTTGACTCTGATTCAGAGGTGTTTGAAAATTTATTTCTTTTGCTAGAAATTTAATCTTTTTAATTGAAAATGTAATTGTTTCAAAATTAATCTTTTTTGGTATAGAATCGATTTATTTTGTTGAAAATATGTCTGTTTTAAATGAATTCATCTGTTTTTTATTTGAAATTAAAATCTTCTTTTGATAAAATATCAATTCGAAAAAAAAAAATAATTTTCAGACTTTCATGTTTATTTAATATTAAGGATCCTTTGCTATTAAACTAGCATTTACAATGTGTAGTTTTTTCATTTGAGTGGAAAATAATGTTTCATACGAAATACAAATTTCTAATAACAATTTATTTTTTAGTTTTCAAAATATTCTGTTGAAATCAATTTTTCAAAAAAAAAAAGATCACTTTAATTTTTATCCAAAATCTTCAGCAAAAATTTGTATTATTATCTTGAAACCTTTCAAAATCTTTAAAAAGCTTCTGCACTTTTTGTTTCGATATCTTAAAAAATCTACTTTTTTCAATTTTTAAAAATCTTTTCCAATTTTAAATTATTTCAATTTTTTTGCAGAACGTCTATATGTTTTCTTACATCATTAGAATTTTTCCTGAAGTTTTAAAAAAATATTACAAAAATAAAAAAATTACATTAAAATTTTCCAGATTCGTTTTAGATAATTTACAAAATTTTTTGAAATCTTTCTGAATATTCTCTTAGCGGTAATTATATCAAATAAAAAATCATTTTGAATTTACCTAGGAATCTTAAAAAAATGTTATTCTTTCGGAATTTTGTCAAAAATTTCAGAAAGCTTCTGAATTTCTTATTCAAAATCTTCAAAAATCTATTTTTTTCAATTTGGAAATGATTTCGAATTATTATTTTTTTTAACTTGTATATATTTTTTCAAATGATTTCAGTTTTTTCAGATTTCATTCTTTCAGATTTTTTCGATATTTTTCATAAATCTTTTGAAACGCTTTAGAATCTTTTTTAAAAGTTGAATCTTCAACTTAAGCAAATTAATTTCCAACTACACAGTCGTATTTTCAACAAAACGATTGATTTTCTAGAACAAAAAAAAAGTTAAATTTTCAACTAAAAAGATGCATTATTTAGCAAAAATGGAATAGTTAAATTTTCAGGTAACGAAATTAATTTTATTGTTCTTGAATATTCATAATTTTAATTACAAATTGACCTTTCTTGGTTGAAAATTCAACAACTTTGAGGAATATACGTCGAATTTTTATTGAACAAAATTATAATCTGGCCAGCTTGTGTATAGAGAAACAGCATTTGATGAGAGTGCCATCAATTCATAAAATTTTATTTCACAATACGCAAACTTGACAAATTATCACTTACGCAAATAAGAGTTCCAAGTATGTCTACAAAGCTTCCGTGATTATCATATTTCCGAATGCGGAAAATTAATTCTAAAAAATTATTTTCAAACGAGAAAATTTAAATTGTAAAATTGTGTTCTGAACTTTTTATCAATTTTTTGAAAAATGAAAAAATACATGTGCCAACAATAACATTTCCGGGAACATTTAAAAAGCGGAAGTTTAGATTGACTTTTTGTTATAAAAAATTAATTATAAGAAAACACTTTAAAACATTTTGAAACATTTCCTAAACGATTTCTTAAATTTCGGAAAATAATGTAGAAGATTTTACAGAAAAATTTTCAATTTTGCAAGATTACAAAATTTCAGTAAAAATTAAAATAAGTTTGAGAGATATTCAGAAGTTTTGAAAAGTTACAAAAATAATTTTAAACTTGAAAAGATGTCAACTAATTTAAAACAAAATGTAGATTTTTGAAGATTTTAAACAAAAAATTCAAAAGTTTCGAAAAGATAGAAAAATAATTTTAAACCTAAAAAGATTTCAACTAATTTGAAAAAATGTAGATTTTTGAAGATTTAAAAAAAAATGTAAAAGCTTTCTAAGACTTTTGAAATATTTCAAGAGAATAAAAAAATTATATTAATATTTTTGGGAAAATTTAAAATAATTTTTGTTGGTAAATTTATTTCAAGAGAATATTTAAAAAATCTCTAGGAGTGACAAAGAAGAATTTGCAAGATTTTAGGTAATTTATATTATATTATATGAATTATATTACATTCGATTCAGTTTGAAAGATATTAAGGAGTTTTAGAATTTTCGAAGAGATTAACAACATTTTAAGACTTAGAAAGTTTGCCGAAAGTTAAAAAAAAACAACATTTTTACAGTTTTTTCAAGCGCCAAAAAGTCCTAAATATCTTTTAAGCTGCTCAAATTTGTTCTAAATTTTTGTAAAATTCTAGGAAATAAAATATAACGTATGGGAAATTGTAACCTTAAAGCAAAGTAAATTCAAAAATAAATACTCATTCAACATGTTATTTTTGTGATAAAAATGATTTTTTCCATCAAATTATAATTTACCAAAATTTTTTAAATTTTATACTAAAAAACCTGTTTTTTGTTGCAAATTCAAGAATTTTGTTGAAAATTCGTCTTTATTGACACGTAATTAATATTTTTGATTGAAAATTCATCTCTCTGGTTAAGGATTCAACTATTTTGTTGAAAATTCATTTTTTAGGTTTAAAATTTAATTTCAACACATTTGAAAAAAAATGTAGATTTTTGAAGTTTTCCGACAAAAAAATAAGAAGTTTGTATAGAATTTTGAAAGGTTTCGAAGAAATACAAAAAAATATCTTGAGAGTTCTGGAAAGATTTTAAATAATTTTATATTTCTTCCCGAATTCCCAAAAATTTTCAAAATTGTCAAATAAAGAAACTGGAGAATATGAAGTAACATGTTTTAATTCCAAAGAATTTTTCAAAATTTTAGGAAAAATTCAAATCATTTTAAAATTTATTTAGAACTTTTTAACAAAATTGAAAAATAATTAAAAATTTGAAAATATGTCAATAAACACAAAACAAAATGTAGATTTTGGAAGATTCCGAAATAAAATTTTTAAGTTTTTGAACTATTTTTAAAGGTTTCAAGAGAATACAGTAAAGATTCCTGGGAATAGTTATTTTCTATTTTGAAAAATTAGTTTTAAGAAAATATTTTAAAAATTGTTGGAACATACAAAATGTGTCCCAAATTGTAAAAAAAAAATGAATCCAAAAGATTTTATGTCAATTTTGGGAAGATTTCTATACAAGTTTTAAAGGAATTAAAAATATTTTTAAACTCAATAAGTCAATAAGTCCCAAGTGTCTTTTAAAGCCACATAAACTTTTTCTAAGATTTGTTTGAAAATTAATTAATCCTCTCGACTGAAAATTTAGCTATTTTATTTTTGAATAAAAATTGATCTTTTTTAGTTGAAAATGCATGTATTGTGTAAAAAATTCATCTTTTATGAAAACGAATCTTTTTTATTAAAAAATTTGACTATTTAGCTGAAAATTTACCCTTTTTAGTTGAAAATACAACTGATTAGTTACAATATCATATATTTTGTTGATATTTTATCTTTTTCGGTAGAAAATTATTTTTCTTAGGTAAAATTGCCTTATTCTGGTTAAACATGTAACTATTTGTTTGAAAATAAACAGTTTTTTGAAAGTATTTTTTTGTTGTTAAAAAATTCAACTATTTCGTTCAACATTCATTTATTGGGTTAAAAAATAGTTTTTTATAGCTGCAAATGTAAATATTTCATTTTTAGTTGAAAACTGATCTTCTTTATTTAAAAATTCTACTATTTGGCTAAAATTTATCTTTTTTTGGTTAAAAATTCAAGTAGTTGGTTTAAAATTCTACTTTTATGTCGAAAATTCGCCTTTTTGCTTGTGCGTCCAACTATTTTGTTAAAAAATTATGTTTTTTATTGTTGTCCTTTTTTATTGAAAATTCAAGAGTTTCGGCGAAAATTATTTTGTTTGTTTGTTAAAAAATTATTTTTTTCAAACTGAAACTGTAATTATTTATTTTTTAGTTGAAAACTAATATTATTTATTTAAAAAATTAAATATTGGACTGAAAGTTTATATTTTTTAGTTTATGTTTCAACTAATTGTTTGAAAATTCTACATTTTTTTCGAAAATTCACCTTTTTGGTTGCGCGTTCAAGTATTTTGTTGATTTTTTTTTACCCTGACTATTTTTGTTTTAATTAAAACTTGATGTTGGTGAAATATCAACTATGTAATTTTTCGCTGATAATATTCATCTTTTTTGGTTGATAATAATCTATTTTGTAGCCAAATCAACTATTTTGTTCAAACTTCGTTTTTTTTTTTGTTGAAATTCATTTGCCATAATTAAAAATATAACTTCAATTTTCACTTTGAAAATTAAACTTTTTTTTTCAATTTTAAATAATCGCTGAAAATTTATCTTTATTATTTGAATCTACAACTGAATGGTTAAAGATTCATATATTATGTTGATAATTTATCTTTTTTTCTAGAAAATTATTTCTTTTTTGTACAAATACATTATTTTCGTTAAAAATGTACCTATTTGTTTAAAAATATACAATTTGGTTAAAAAGTATCATTCTTGCTTGAAAATTCAACTGTTTTGGCAAACGTTATTTTCTTGTGTGAAAAAATTAGTTTTTTTAAAAACTGAAACTGTAATTATTCAATTTTTAGTTGAAAACTGATATTATTTATTTTAAAATTCAACTATTTGACTGAAAATGTATCTTTTTTAGTTGAAAATTCAACCAATTGTTTGAAAATTCAACTCGTTTGTCGAAAATTCGCTTGTTTGCTTGTGCGTTCAACTATCTTGTTAAAAATTTGTCTTTTTTGTTTGACTCCGACTGTTTTTGATTTAAAATTGAAATCTGTTTTTGTGACAAAAAAACAATTTTGTTAAGAATCGTTATTTTTTGGTCAACAATTCATTTTTTAGGTGAAAATTCAACTCCTCGATTTGAAGATTCATCATTTTACGTGAATATTCTTTTTTTTTTAAATTTTAACTTTTTTGCTGAAAATTCGTTTTTTTTGTCATTAAATATTATTTTTTCATTCTAAAGTAATACGTTTTGGTATCAAATTTGCATACGTTTAGTTAAGGCAGAGTAATTCACCATAATTTTAGGTAATCTGAAGTAATTATTTATATATAGGTAATTTAGGGTAATGTTTTATAGTCCAGAGAATTCCATCTTCGCTGGACTATATTTTGAGGAATCATTTCCCCTTCGTCTATTTCAATTTTAGTAATGGATGTGAAAGACACAATTTTTACTCGAATCAAATATATGATTAATTATTCTATTAATTTCCGCCATTTTACTTAAATCTTGCACAAACTTCGTAAAATTCAAATACAATTATTATATCTTTGATACTGGGCTAAACGAATTTTTGTTTATTTGAAACATAATATCTGTCAATTTGAAAAATAAAATTTGTTCAATTTAAAGATGATATATTCTAATCAATATTTTCTCATATTTTAGAAAATTTTTTACTTCTATGCGGATATGAAAAGAGAGCGGTTATCATCTTATCAGTATATTTCTAGTAAACAACCATGAAACTTATTATTTAAACCATAAGACCTTGCCTTCACTCAAAATTTTTTGTATGCATCTGCCATAAATGTTAAGTAAATCTCCATAATGCTGACGATTTTCCTGGAAAAGTTTTGTAACTATCAGTATAAATAAAAGTGATTTTACTAACAATTTACGAGTCCCTTTTACGAAATCAATCGATACCGAAATGAAGATTGTGACTGGAACTATAGTTCTTACAATTGCAATTTTCCTGCTTGATTCTGTCGGTAAGTGCAATATAATCCCTACTTTCCTTACTCGGTCGTCAATTCCCCTCCCTTACTCACCCTTGTTTCTAATGATTTTCCCTAATTCACCACACCGCATTTTCTCTCCTTCTCCTTCACTGATTTCCCCTAATTACCCTCCCCTCATTACCCCTGCTCCCCCTTTACATATTTTCCCCACTTTCTATCCCCAATTTTCTTAACTTTGCGTATTTACCAGCCTCTACTTTTCCTCTCCTCATTTACTCGCCCCTCCCTTTCCCTACTTCTCTTCCTCTTATCTTCCTTACTTTCCTGATCCTCATTTCCCCTACTTTTGCTCTCCTAATTTACTCGCCCCTCCCTTTCCCTACTTTTCTTCCTCTTATCGTCCCTACTCTCCTTCCCCTCATTTCCCCTTACTTATTACCCTCTCATTTACACTACCTTCCCTGCCCTCATTTTCTCTCACTTCTACCACTTTTCGCGCTTCATTGTCCCTTCTTCCACTCACCATCATTTTCCTCACATTTCCACCCCTTATGTCCCATCACTTCTCCTATTTTCTTCACTTTATTTTTCCTACCTTGCTTCACCATAATTTCTACTCTCTTCCCCTCCCCATATTTCCAACCAAAAATGAGTTACATTTTCAGATTAAAAACATTGATTTGAAATAAAAATTGAACAAAATAGTTCAATTTTCAAATAAACTGTTCTAGTTTTAACCAATAGTGTAATTCTGTACCAAAGTGATTGAATTTTTACTTCAAATTTGAATATTCCACAAAAAAGTTAATTTCCAAACAAATAGTTTGATTTTATATCAAATTATTGAATTTTTTTAACCGAAGAGGCGAATATTCTACAAAATAGTTGAATGTTCAATAAAGGAAATAAAGGAATTTTCAACAAAATACACGAATTATTCAATTCTTAAATAAATTGTTTATCTTTTAACCAAATAGTTTAATTGTCTAATAAAGTAGATAAATTTTGGACCTAAAATATGAATTTTCAACAAAAAATACCATTTTCGAACAAATAGTTTAATTTTGTTCCAAATTATTGCATTTTTAAAATAAGGAGGCGAATTTTCAACAAAAAAGTTGAAGGTACAATCTGAATACATGAATAGCCTAAACAAAATTAATTTATAACCAAATAATTAAATTTTCAACTAAATTTATGAATATTCAACCAAATAGAAGATTTTTCCATAAACTAGTTCAACCTTAAATTAGGTAGATAATAAAAAAAACTATTTTTTAATCAAACATGTAATAGATAATATTCAAACCAGATAATATTGCAATTTGAATTAAAAATAGTTGAATCAAAGAAAAATAGAGGAGTTTTCAGAAAACTAGTTTATTTTTTTTTTATTAGTTGAATGTTTATAGTCGCATCAACTGCCAGGGTCATTAGCGACTGTACTGTAGGTTTAATTATGAACTGTAGGGTATCTGTAGGGTATAATACCAAGGGACAGAAGCGAAGCTTTCAGAAAGCACGTCCAGCCTCGCTTCCTGCTTTGGGAATCGAACCCGCGCCA
>JAABKJ010007827.1:0-11596 GCA_011634705.1 Andricus grossulariae
AAAGGATTGTAGTGGAATTACCTGCTGGTCCATCCAAGTCCTGTAGCTCTGCGGTTGAAACGTAGTATTGTAATATGTCTTTTTCTTTTTAAAGCTTTGGTGAAACAGAGGTCTACACAGGGGTCACTCTCGCTGCTAGAGTAGGATTTGAGTTCCTTGGCATGAACTACCAGATAACTGCACTTAATTGTGTATGGGCATGTGCAATTTTTTTTATCAGTATTGTAGAGCTCACAATTACTGTATGAATTCAACCACAACCAGTGATGACCCGCAGCTGCATCTGACTTCAATGAAGTACTCGAATTTTCCTGAACGTTTGTCAGAAGAGACGAAAACAGGTAAGAACCACCTACAGAGTTCAGCTGGTTTTTCGACAGTCGAGCTTGAACCCAGACATTCGACACAAAAAAGATGCATTCTATACGAGAAACGTGGAAATTGATAATATTTTAACAAGATCGTTTAACATATATCCGAGTAGTTGAATTTTCGAATAAGGCAGAATAACTTTCAAATCAACAGTTGCATTTTTAACCTGAAAAGATCAACTTTCTACAAAACAGGGAAAATATGTACATAAGTGCTAAACAGTTGTCTGGGAAGGTTTTGGCAAGGAATGACGTGTTCTAAGTGTACGCAAAAGTCATTCCTACTCGTGTTATTGCATCGTTTGCCTTCGTATCTTCAGAATTGTCATCAGAAATAAGAAAACTGGTACTGATTCAAAATTATTCAGAAAAACTGATAATGTAGAAAGATTGATAACAGGAAAAATTTTGATGAAAACCTTCCGAAGTGCCTCCATGCAAAAGACTCACTAAACCTCAGAACCGAAGTCAGCTGAAATGTGCTTCGCTTGATGTGCTAAGGGTTATTCTTTGGGGTCGTTGAATATTACTTTGGGCTGGAAAATATCTAGTAGAGTCTTTAGCAGCTAACTAGTGTCATTATTTTCATTCTTCTTGGTTATGATGTTTTTGTCAGCTAGTGCCGAAAATTCGATAACGAACATGGTTTGTTTCTCGCGCCGATAGAAACGATTGTCGAGAATATTAAGCAGAACTTCTCATTTTTGACGATTGACCCTATTGCTCTAGAAGCGCTTCCCGCATGAGTTGGACAACTAGATAGTATGCGTCTTAGATGCTCGAAGTGTGCATGACACGCTCTGCAGCTATCATCGGGAATATCTTTTCTCAAAATGTCAGCCATCTTTGGTTAAAAATGTAACTGCCTCGTTGAGAATTCATGTTCTTAATTTAATATTAAAATCATTTTAAGGTGAAATATCAACTATTAAATTTTCATGAAGAATATATCTGATTGAAAATGTAACCGTTTCGTCGAAAATGCGTATGAGTTGCTGGACAATTAACCTTCTTGGTAAAAACCTGATCTATTTGGTTGGAAAATTCAACCATGTGGGAAAAGCTATGAATAAGCCCGGCTTTGATCTTCATTTTTTATGAGAGTAGGTGATAGTGTACGATACTGATTTAGCAAAACAAGAAATTTTTACATTATGTTTCGGCATGTGAACTAGTGCGCTCTACGTATACCACGTAGCCAATTTTCATTTGCAGACTCCCTCTTTTTCATCTCCTACCCTCTTACTCAGAAGAAAATGACAACCTTATGTATGGGTTGCCCCTAGAAACTATCTCACTGCACCTTCTAAATTGAAGGTTTGAAAATAAAACCACTTTTATTTAACAATAAAGTCATATCAAAGTCGTACTCTCCCTAGGGATCGTGGTACCATGTTCTTGGTCGGAGGGCTTATGGGTCTCATAGGGCTATAGATATGTATAGGTGAACCAGAGAAGCTGCATCGCGAGGTGTAGCTACTCTAGGGAACTGACGGACTCTAGTCATTGGGGCTTAAACTGAGGAACGATCCTTCCAGGGGGTAATGTCCCCCTCAGTAGAGGCGGACAGGCGGGGGTCTCAAAGAAGTTGCCTTAACGGGGACCTTCGGACACCAGGTCGCTTCTTACAGTACGTAGACCCGCCCCCTGCAAGTGGAGCTCAGCATAGGGTGTTTCTCATTTCCCTAGCTCCTCGTGGGACAATTGAATGAAACACGAAATGCAAAACAAAACAAGAACAATAAATGGCCCGTTCCAGGACCTTCTTCTAACCCACCGCTAGTAGTAGAAGGCTCCTCAGGCTCCACGACTGGCAGTCCGAACTTCTGGAGCCCTCGCGGCCCTGGATTACATACCCAATCAAAGAGCCCTGAATTAGCCTTTCAATGGCTGAGACAGGAATCCCCATGATGCAGATTGTTCTGCACTACAGCAAAGGCGCCTCGGCGGTTCTGGCGAGTCGCTTTTCAGTGGTGCAGGCAGGAATTACCCTAATCCAAGAACCCTGGTTTTAAGGCAAAGAATAAGTTACTTGTCAGGATGTGGCTTGTTATATGAGGGGCCTCGAGAAAGAGCGTCAAGGGCATGCATAGCCGTCAAGGTTATGGATGCTACCTTAGTGCCTAAGTTCGGCCCTAGAGATCTCACCGTTATTAAGGCGAGACTCAGGGGCAGTAGTATGAATACAATAAAAATCCACAAGATCCTGGCGAAAAATACGGAAGCTCGCCTCGGGCTCATAAGGCTCGATAATGGTGCGTTTGCCGAAGACGACGAAGCAACGCTGAATCACCTGATGAAAGTTCACTTTCCGGGTTATCAACGAAACCAAACCGACCAAAAGAAGGAAGGGTGGGGCCAAGAGGTGGTGAGAGTCGATTGGAATTTCACCTCTAAGGTCGCTGATGACAAGAAGGTGGAATAGGCCGTAGGGTCCTTCTGTTTTTTTAATTCAGCAGGGGCGGAAGGCATTTATCCAGCACTTTCACAAAAAGGCATGGATTTCGACGTCCCTTCTGTTAAGAAATTATTTAGGGCAAGTATAGGCCGTAAACACGTGTCATCAACATGTAAGGATGGCAGAGTGGTCTTCATACCAAAACCTGGGAGGCAGGGTTACACTGCTGCAAAAGATTTCCGACCAATCAGCCTAACGTCTTCTATCCTAAAGACGTTGGACAGGCTGGGCGAGCGAAGATCTTATCCCAACTTCTTTGGATTCTGTTCAAAAGTGGACCTGAAGGTACGTTAGATCGAGCTCAATAACAATCTTATTCGTGAGAGGTAATAATTTGTGCCAGATATTGCAATTAACGAACTCTTATTTGAACCTTGAATACACTTTGATCAGACAAGTTTCAAATAAAATTTTATTTAATTTTCGTTCACAGGTGTCCAACGTGAAATAAAACAAGCAATATATCTTAGATACTATATATATTTTTAATTCAGAAACTTATGAAAGCAATTGTTGACCCGCAAGAGTCCAAAAGGCTGTGGAGACACACTGCTGAACCGGGAAACTAGAAGGGCTTGGCAAAGAAACCAGAGACATGTTTAGACGTGCCAGCACTGGCAAAATGCATGAACTATGGCCTCTGTTTACGACGATGAGGGATGAATACGGGGGTGCAATACGTAAGGCGAAGCAAGAAAGCTGGGCCACCTTTTGCACAGATATCCAGAAAAGAGCAGAGGCAGCTAGACTGGATAAACTGCTTTTTCGAAACCAGGATGCTCTTAGCACCGTAAGATTTCCTGACAGGGAATACTCAGAGTCGGATGAGGAGAACTTGGCTCACCTGGTCAAGGGACATTTTTCGGGTTCCGTAATCTCTGGAGACAGAAGGGTGACCCCTCGAATGCAACAAAAGCCGCCTGTGGCTCAGCTGGGTCCGAAACGACGGCTAGCCAACGAGATTGTTACTCCCTCTAGGGTCAGGTGGGCCCTGAAGTCTTTCAGTCCTTACAAGTCTCCTGTTCGGGATGGTATTTACCTGGTCTACTTACAGAAGCAGGAGATATCATCATAGGACCACTCGTGAGACTTATTAGGGCTAGTTAGACGCTGGACTATGTTACAACAGCATGGAGACGTACGAAGTAGTCTTCATTCCGAAAGCAGACGGGAGACGTTATTCGTAATCCAAGGATTTCCGTCCCATCAGCCTTGCATCTTTTCTACTAAAAACAGGGGAAAGAATTGTGGATAGATATATCTCCGACAAGGTATTGTGCAGTAGGCCACTTGTCAAGGAACAACACGTCTATAGGTCTGGTAACTGGACCGAGACAGCCCTAAGGGAAGCAGTAAACCTTTTCGAAGAACGACAGAAGCAGAAATGTCTCGCGATTGGAAACTTTATGGCCAACCGGAACCTAACAACGACGAAAGGTGATATCACTTGATGTAGAACCGTTGACTCGGGATGTCAACCGGGAGGCGTTTTATCGCTCCGGCTGTGATGCTTGGTAGTGGATGAACTACTTCATCTGCTCACGAGTCAGGGCTACCACGTTATAGGCTACGCGGACGATATATTGGTTTATTGTGCGCGGTCAGAATCTAAATGTCAATGCAAGTAAGACATACGCGGTTGTATTCACCAGACGGTATAAATGGGGTAGCACAAATACGCTGAAATGAAAAAGTTTCGAATTGTGACTTTACAGAATTGTGTACTTTAAAATTGTGAATCTTCAAAGTTAAAGAGCTTTCAATTTTGGAAATTGACAATTGAAAGTGATTCAAGTTTTAGAATTTAACATTCTGTAATTATAATGATTGACATACGAATTTCATTTAATTTGGAAGATTGTGGATTGAAAAATTTATTTTCAATCGTCAAAATCATCAAAACAAGAATGTAATACTTCTTCGAAATCAAAGTCCTTCTACTTTTGACATTTAAAAATTAAAAATGTTGCAAGTTTTATTTATTGCAACTGAAATTGTTATACTTTCAATGATTTTCTTTCCAGATTTCTTCAACTTGAAAGATCGGGAAGTGAAAACTTGACTTTCTATTTCCAAAATCAACCAAATTTAATCATTTTTGATTATAGATCTCTTGAATTTGAGATGTTTTGATTATAAATATTATTGAAATTTAAATTGCAAACCTTTCAAATGAGGAAGTATTTACTTTTTTCTCAGCTTCACAGATTTGTTAAATTTGAGGAATAATTCGAATCAACTTTAAAGATTTTGTAAAATTCATCTCTTTCGACAGCAATTAATTTTTTCTTGGCTGACAGTGCAAAAGTTGGGTTAAAAATTAAGCTATTTCAGGTAAGTTTTCAACTATTTCGGTAAAAATATTTCCTTTTTGATTGAAAATTATCCTTTTAAATCATCTTGATTGAATGAAAAAAATATGCATATTTTTTTCTGAGGACTAGAAGATAAACATGAAAAAAATAAATTGTTACCAAATCGTAAAGTTTCATCTGAGTAGTAGAATTTGTAATCCAAAAAGATGAATTTTCGAAAGAGATCATTAATTTTCTGCAAAAAAAACGAATTTTCAAGAAAATACATACATTATAAGCCAAAACGTCAAATTTTCAACTGAGAAGGCTTTCCAATTCAAAACGGGAAATGAATTGTTTATTCTTGGAACCAAAAATACTAATTTTTTTATGAAAAATTCATATTCCAACTAAAAAATATAAATTTTCCACAGAGAATTTAATTTTCATTAAAACAGTAAATGAACTCACAAAACAGATGAATTCTAAATCTGAAAAGACAAATTGTCTACAAAACAGTTGCATTTCGAACTAAAAAGAATAGCTCCTCACCATAATCGTTCAATTTTCTATGAAATAATCAAATTTTCGACCAAGTCATAAAATTTTTAACTAAACAGCACGCCATCTGTTTGAGACATCTGCTGTTTTATTTGAGAAAGGCTGCTGTCCTTAGTGATAGGGCGTGACAAATGTGCTATGTTAACACTGGATGTATATTTGAAGCTTAAAATTTATTTTCGCAGTTTTCTAACCCCTTTTTGTTGATTTGCAACCGTTTAGATTAAAATACTAAAACAGGAATATGCACAATTTTAAGTGTAATCGGTTGCTGGGATAGTAGTGGTAGATTATTGTAAATACACATCTGAATACACGGGCTCATTTTACCGATTAGAATCCATTATGTAGACTCGACTCTACAAACCAAAATAATACAACTTTCAAAGATTTTTATATAATTTGCTCAGATTCAAAGATTGTGAACTATCAGGGAGTTGCTAAACAATTAAGGAAATCAATTTTGGACTTGAAAATAGATTTATTGATGAAATAACACCTATTTCCTTTATGGAACAAAAATCTAGCTGTAGATCTTTTAATAAAAAAGGAAAAGTATCATCATGCGAAACAACCGCTAAATTTTAAAACTGAAGCTATTATTTTCAGTTGAGTTGTTTGGTTTTTATGTTCAAATCCAGCAAAAATAGGGATAGCCCGATAAGCCAGAGGTACCTCTTTTTGCATCCATCTATATCTTCTAGTTCTTAGGTAGGAGTTTTTCAGGATTTTGAATATTATGATGGGTTTGGCAACATAGCTTCGAGTTTTCTAGAGGTGACTTGTGCAATTATTTTTAATGAAACAATTAATTAGCTCCAACTATGATAATATGCTCCAACTATTGAATTAAAGCCGCGGGAAAAAATACTGCTGCATGTCGTAGCATAAATGGCGTCATGTGTAAAATTATGTCAACATATTATGTGTACAGTATAATTAGCGATTCAAGAAAAACAGATCTTTATTAGTACCACTTTATCTCTTCCAAGTGTTCAATTATTTCACATATTCGTACGATGGCTTTATGTCATAACGATCTTCTATCTTTTTCAATAATCAATAATCATTATTTGTTAAAGGCGTGTGATCTATTTCTTGTCACTGTCTCGTGGCCATAGAGAAAACAACAGAAAAGACTAGAAAAAATAGTAGGAAAGCAAGTGGATAATTTTCAAACAATAACATTAATTTTCTACCACACAATACTGATACTTACTTTTTTTGTTGTTGATAAATCGCTCCACCTTTTAGTCAAATCATTATGTTCATGTGAAAAAGACATTCACCTGTGTTACATCCCATTACTTTTTTTAAAATCAATACTTTTTTTCTACCAAATTAAAAAACGCTGAAGCGATCCGTGTCCCCACGAAGTTCAAAAAGTTGATGTTTGGTAACGTATGAATCAGACAAAAAACGCCTAAGCCAAATATTCCTGATCCAATTTTTCTAATTTCTATTTTTTAATTTTTTTCTTTTACGCCACAGTGAGAAGCCTTTCTTGCACATAAAAGGCTACTGAAAAAATTAATCAACTCTATTATTCAACCTTAAAGCAACTCTTCAAAATGTCATCCATTATTTAAGCTAATCTATTGAATTTGATAAGCAACCTAGAATTTCCTATCAATCCTCACCATATTTTCTCTCTAGAATATCATATATCAAGATGCCTTCTTTTTCTTAACAGTCTGCTTTTTCCCTACAGAATCTTGAAAGTTTTCACATATTTCAATACTTGTACTAGAAAGTTAATAAACCTGACTATAAATATGTATCGAATCTCTCTATTACTCGGTTTACTCCAGACCATGCTCTCGTTTCAAGACGACTTTTTTGTAAGGGGATTAAAAAACAATTCATCTGAATCCATCTGACAACATGAAATTTAGTGATGAATACTTGTTAATCCAAAGAATGTGTCCACGTCATTCCAACGGAGTTCTTCATGCATGCGAATAATTTATTCGGTTGCCATTAGAATAATTCTGAATTGTAGACAAAATACAAAACTCTTCTATCAAAGCGAATACACATTGTAATACATATTGTCTCTGTTTCAGTCCTGAATTTGGTTTATATATTGAAAATTTGTCCCGCATAACGTAAATTCAAACCAACCACTAACACAAAAAAGTGCAATCTGATACAAAACCAACAGAATCCGACTTCTCTGACGAAAACGCATTGTCGCTTCATTCGAAGAATCCGCCTGGTAGAAAAGGTTTTGAAAAAATGAAACGTTAGTTTACAGTAGTGCGAAATCATTGTGGAATTAATTTGGGATGACAGCGAAATTATTCGGAATATGAATTAGAATTGAAGCTATGCATAATTTTTCAGACTATTAGTCGATTTTACTATCCAGTATGGTTAAGAAATACCTTAGCTTATATGTCAAAGCCGTTTTAGGTACTCATCATTGTGCTTTTCAAGTTAACGGCTAAGAAATGAAATACGTAACCTGAAAAAGCCTCAAAATTTACAGATTTATCTACAAAAAAAAATTTAATCAAATGTAGACATAGCTGTGTATTATAAAAAATAATTTGTGAAATATCTTGCGAATAATTTGTGAATAATATTATTATTTTTTTAAGATGTGATATGTTTTCAGAAATAGTTTTTATAATAAGATGATTCGTTTGATAGTATAATAAAATTCGAAAAAACAAAATTTAGTTATTTATATTGTGTATATAGGTGAATGCGTCTTACTGTGTGATTCTTGCGAAGTTTTATAGAAAAAAAATTTAACAACAATTTAACAACAAATTAATAGACAACTGAGTTTGCCTCTTATGCATTAATGAAATACTGATGAAGTCAGGAAAAGATGTAATAGTATGTCGAGCATTCTCGCAATTTTTATAAAAACTTAGTCAAAATCATATTCAGGCAAGAGGTATGACTGCATTTGGCTTCAAGTGAGAAGATAATTCTTCAAGATGTCAGATTAAATAATTAGAAAAAGTCGCAAGACAAAAAGATGACTGCTAAGTGAGCGGGAACATATCAGCTTCAATACGGACATAATAAATCAAAGAATTAATCGTAGATATTTTCACCATATTTTCAGGTCGTTGTGGACCAACTTTAATTCTTTTCTGTTAATAACAGTGAAATGTACTAATATATTTAAACATAACTTTATCTTTTATTTACTGATGCAATGCTCTGTTCAAGGGTTATTTCACCTCTGGCTAGGTTCATTTCTGGCTCGTTTTCCACATGATTCGCTTCAAGGTTTGCACGTCCGCTTGCTTCTTTATGTGCTAGTCGTTCTGATATTGGACTGTTCATTGTCAGGTTGTGTGTAGCAGAAAGTTCATCGTGCGCACGAACCGGTTGCGAAAGACGGATTGGAAATTAGAGACATAAATGATTTTTCAAATTCGATAATAACTTCTGTGAGAATTATCAACTGAAAGCTTCTAAATTTCTACAGAAAAGACGAAAATGTTTTTGGTTCAAAAGATGTGAACTGCGATGGAAACTGAAATCCATGCCTTGTAATGCTATTCATATGCGCTTAGGGGCCAGAGATGCCTCCTCTGGGTCCGAAAAAGCGGGCAAATTGAGTACAGTCAGATGCTTCAGTACCTCTTTCTGTCTCCACTTGTTTCCTGGCCTGGTGGTTCGCCGCGGTAGCGGAGAATTGCGCAGCTTGATGTAATACCGCGGTAATTCGGGTTTTAGAAGTAACTTCTCCTTCATCTATTTTGTACAGAACATCAAGAAAAACAAATGAAGAGCAAGAGACTTCTGAAAATTAAAGGAAAGCGTAATTGCACCCAACCGGTCGATTGTTGCGTTGCCGCATGACCGCCCCCCCCCCCCAAGCGTTCACCACCAATACTACACCCGCCCATCCCTGCACCGCTCTCTATTGCTCATCCTGATAGCCAGAGACAAGCTGAAAAAGCTCTAAGTTGCGCTGCTGTCGTTTTCGCTTTATCCTTCCACATTTCCATCAGTGCATATCACTCACATATTATTTTCCTTCTCTTGAACGCCTGTTTCATGGGGACTCTTGGTTCCTGTGTGTTCAGTCAACAGAATCTGAAAGTTGCCGTGATGAATACATCTAAATAAAAAAGTTTTCAACAGTAAAACAATAGCTTTGAAAGCAAACGATGCTCATTTGACATATTTTACGGAGCAGACCATGAAAAGTTTATCTTCTGTAAATATGCTGAATTTTCTGAATTAACTTGTCCGAAGGACAAGAAGGTTTCTGTTCTCGAGAGCGAGTTTGTTTTTGATCGGCAACGTCCAGAAATTGGTCGCATCGGGACAGTTGATTGACCTGTAACGAACAAATTTATTAATAGGACAGTTATGCTAAGGATAAGGTATTCATTGTATTCATTGAACTTAGAGAATGAATAAATAAAAAGTACAATATATAATAATTATTAATATAACTTATTACCTTATTTTCTGGAACAGTGTGAAAATAATTGATCATATCTCCTTTGTTCATTATTGTTCATAGCACAAAGATTTATTATTGAATTTTAAAGTAGGTGACGATAATTTTTCAATGAGGCTTTACTTCATCCATGTAAAAATTATATTATTTATATATTAACTTGTTAAATATGAACATTGGAATAAAATTTTCTGCATGGAAATTGAAGTAAACCCAAAAAAGAGTATCTTCTATCTTTTGAAATTTCTTGATAAAATTGTTTTCCACAAAGAAAAGCAGCTTTCTATTGTGGCTCTAGATTTATTTATTTCTTCAATCGATGTTTTCTTGAAATTGATCACTTATAGCAAAAAATGTTCTCTAAGAAAAAAATGCTTCTCTGAGAGAAGTCCAACTTTTACGAGAAGGTTTTTGCTCTGCAATTAATATTTTAAACAGAATAAGCACACTTTGATTCTTCCTCATTTTTCCACGAATTGTTAATTTCCTATGTTAACAATTGATTGACTCAAAAACTACCGGAAGGGGGGGGGGCACCTTACATTTTCGTAAACTGCATAACATTTTGCAATATATTCAGTAAAAAAAATCCGACGCATCTAGAACGGCACACAGGATTACTCGCAGCTCCTAGAGGATATGAAAATTTCCCGAAATAATAGGAAAAATTTCCTGTTTTCATGTGGTCTTGTAAATTCCCTAACATTTCCTAATAATTCACGATTTCTTCGGAAATGTTTCCCGCTTATTCCGAAATTTTTCTGAAAATTAGAGAAATGTTGAAAAAATAAATTATCGAAAAAAAATGTAAACAAATGGAATTTTTTTAAATAAGTGACAACTAATTGTCAAATGTTGATACATACCTACTGCACCAAACCAATAGTAATAATGCTCAACGCAAAGAGCGAATTTCCGAAAAAGAAGTATTTAAACAAAATATGAAGACACCATTGAAAATTAATTAACCAATGTTGACAAATATTGCGTTGCACTATAAGTAATCATTTTGAAGAAGAAACGAGTTAATAAAAAAATTATTCTATCAAAATTGTATTTGTTCAAATAATTAAGCATTGTTTAACGAATGTTATTAATTATGCCATTGAAGCAATAGTTATAGCTTTTAGTGGGAAAAAATGTTCTGAAAAAATTATATAAACAAATGAAATTTGTTCAATAAATCGGAAAGAATTAAAGAACCTTGATTAACATTCAACTGGACCAATAGTAATAATTTTCAGTGTGACAAAAAAAAAATTTATAATAGAAATTATTTAAATAATTTGAATTTGTTTAGATAATTAAAAAGTAATCAGCGAATGTTAATAACTACGCGAATGAACCAACAGTAATAATTTTTAGAGAAAAAAACTAATTTAAAAAAACTTCATTTTAATAAATCGAATTTGTTTAAATTTCACTTTATATGGAAGATGAAAGATTTTTTGGGAAAATTTCCGATATTTTTTAG
>JAABKJ010007828.1:0-11596 GCA_011634705.1 Andricus grossulariae
ATTACACAATTCTAAGTGAAAAGTGGACAAAAAGTTGAATATTTGAGACAAAACTGCAACTTCCTAACATCATTCAATGATAATATTATAATTAAAAATAATATTAAATTGTGTAAAACAATTTATTTTGATAACTCTAATTAATTATTCACATCACTATAATTAAACATTGTACAAAAAGTCAACAAATTGTGAAAAAACTGCAATTTTCTCGCTTTATTCTAAGAGAACATTATTAACAATAATGATAAATTATTTCAACAATCATATTTGCCAATAATAATTAAGTATTACCTTCTGAGAATACCGCAACTTTGTAAGTCTATTATAAGAAAAAGTTGCTAAAAACGATAATGAATTGTTTAAGCAATTGATGTACATATCTAACTATCAGTATAAAGTAGTATTTTATGTATTAAAAACAATTTTCATTTCAAAAAACCGCAAGAAATATATAATTAACATCAAAACCACGCAAAACACATTTTCTCACTTATGGTTTTCTTTTTGGTACCCTATAAAACAGACTTATGGGGGTGATATTCAAAAAGTAATATTTTATGATTCTAATTTGCAAAAGGAAATTTTCAAACAATAATTGTACTGCAGATCTGAAGCAGGGAATTTTCCAAAAGAATTATTATTCTAAATTGAAACAGGAAATTTTCGAAAATAATTATAATTCTGAGTTGGAACAGGGAATTTAAAAAAAATGTAATTTAAGTCTAAGATAAGGAATTTTCAGAAAAAATTACTATTTTGACTAAGAAAGAGGAACTTTCTAAACAAATTATGATTCTAACATGGAGCAAAGAATTTTCGAAAAATAATTATAATTCACATCTGAAACAAGAAGTTTTTCTAAAGAATTATAATTCTAACTTGGAGCAGTAGATTTTTGAAACAAATTATAACTTTGAGTTGTAACAAAAAACTTTCCAAGGTAATAACAATTTGAATGTCAAAAGTGGAATTTTCGCAAAAAAATCTGATTCCTGTGTAAAACAGGCAATTTTTTAATAAAAAAATTATATTTTAGATCAAAAGATGGAATTTTCTAAAAGATCTACATTTTTGACTAAGACTGGGAAATTTTCTCAAAGACTTGGAATAGGGAATTTTCGAAAAATTATTATAACTCAAGTCTCGAACAAGGAATTTTTCTTAAGAATTACATTCGTTTTTTCTTGGGACATTGAATTTCTTAAAAGAATTACGATTCTTGATTGCAGAAGAAGATTTTCGAGAAAAATCATAATAGTGATCCGGAACAGCGAATTTTTGAAAAAAAAAGTTTTGATCCAGCTAATGGAATAAGAAATTTTCCAAAAGAGTCACATTTTAAACTTGAGCCGTAGAATTTTCAAAAATAATTCTGATTTTAGTTTAGAACAGGGAATTTTTGATATAAAAATCGATTTTATTCTTAATTATTTTGAATCAGAATTAGGAATTTCTAAAAGAATTCTGATTTTGATCTAGAACAAAGAATTTTCAATAAAAGAATTATAATTTAGATATGAAACAAGGAATTTTCTCAAGGAATTACAATAATTTTGTCTCAGAGCGGGGGATTTTTCAAAAGATTTATGATTCTCATTTGGAACAACACATTTTCGAACAAAAATTATAATTTAGATCTAAAACAAAAAATGTTCGAAAAGAATTATTATTCTGAATTGCAAGAAATATAATATAATATTTCGAACAAAGAAAAAAAAAACAAGAAAAATAATATAATAATAAAATTCTGACTCAAAATGGGGAATTTTGGAGGAAAAAAATTATAATTTTGAGTGGGAACAAGAAACTTTCCAAAAGAGTAACAATTTAAACTTGGAACGTGTAATTTTTTAAAAGAACTCTGATTTTAGCTTAGGACCGGGAATTTTTGAAAAAAAAGGTAAATTAAGATTTGAAATTAGGAAGTTTAGGAACGAATTACAATTTTGACGAAGAACAAGTAACTTTCTAAAAGAATTCTGATTTGGGATTAGGCTCAGGAATTTTCTGAACAAATTCTTTAAAATTTTGCACTTTTCTGTCATCACAAGTCAGGTTAAATGATATGAAGATTAAACATCTCGTACCAATCGCACCAATCTCACGGAATATCAGAGATTAAAAACATGTCAAAAATTGAGGTTTTTATGATTTTTATCAAATAATGATGTACCCTTGACCGGGTCAAATAAAAATGTTTAATACAGCTAATTGACTAAATTCTTGATATTTTTTTCTATAAGAATATCCAATGGAATATGCAAGCTTTATTAAAAATCGAAAACCTTGCTTTATTTTTGGAAACTGATGCAGTTAAGTACTGTTAATTTTTCCCCTATCTACTGTAGGGTGGTTTCCCTTAAGTTCAAATTTTATTTAAAAAATTTTAAATAGTGATAAATAGATATGTTTGATAAAAGAAGGTGATTGTGTAAGATTTTTAGATTTATTGAAGCAATTAAAAGTTGATTGCGATACACGTATACAGACTATGTGACCTCCAGTAAGGTTTTTCTTCAAGTTATTTGTCTTTACAATGATGACATGAATATGATGACATTCATGCACTCGATCTATTTTACCATGCTTTATTCACGCCTTATGTCTAGATTTACCAAAAATATTTGTTTAATTTGTAACGAATTTTAATTAACAGCAGATAATTTTATTCCGTAATTTAACCTTAAGATTTTATTCACCATGTTTTTATTTAATATTATTGAGGAAATTTTAATCAAATAAAATTATATTACGTTAAATTTCAATTTGTAAAATGAATGTTTAAGAAGAACTTCACTATTTCCTAAATAAAGAAATTTTTTATTAAAACCTAGCAGATAGAAAAGAATCGAGCAGGGAATAAAATAATCCATCGTTAATTAAAATGTTAATTTTCTTTCAAATAGAAAATTACTTTCATGAACACGTGTGGAACTAAGTTTCTAGTTTTTCATAGAGTATGTTTTATTTTAGGGATAAAGATATAACCAATAAATTTTAAAATGGTTAAAAAGTAATTTTAATTCCTAAAATCAATTTTCTTCTTAAAAAAAGATCTGTCTTCCCATCATTTAGAAAATAAAAAATATAAATAATAATAAATAATAAATAAAAGGTATAAAAAATAAAAAAAGCGTAAAACGCATTTTTCCACTCATGGTTTTTTTTGGTACCCTATAAAACAGACTTATGGGGGTGATATTCAAAAAGTAATATTTATATTCATATTTATTATTCTGAATTGAAGCAGGAAATTTTCGAGAAAAATTATAATTCTGAGTTGGAACAGGGAATTTTCAGGGGGAAAAATTTAATTGAATTCTAAAATAAGAAATTTTCAGAAAGAATTACAATTTTGACTAAGAATGGGGAATTTACTAAAAAAATTATAATTCTAACATGGAGCAAGGAATTTTCGAAAAACAATTATAATTCACATCTGAAACAAGCAATTTTGTTAAAGAATTATAATTCTAACTTGGAACAGGAGATTTTTGAAAAAAATTAAATTAAAATTAAAATTAAAAATGGTCCTGGATTTTTATTGAGCCTAGGCTTAGTTATTCCATGGTCCATGTCTGCACATAATTCGAAGGAAAGCAGAGAAAAAATTTGGTTATACTGCTACAAAAAATAATTTAATGCACTATACTGATAATAATGGTAAATTTGACCATTATTGCTGATTCATTGTTATTCCTTCACCTTCATAAAAAGCGTACAAATAATCATGATTCACGAAAATTACAACCAATTTACCAAGAGTTCGTGGCTTTATTATACCATATTCAACTAAAAAAAATGAGAAAAGAGACTTTATCTAATGCTTGTTGTCATTTATACTTTGATTTTATTTGAATCAATTAATTTTGAAATAAAATTGAATAATTTTGTGATTGTAATGTTCAGAAAACTTTAGGAACATCAATTTTTAACACTTTAAACTTGAAATTATTGAAATATTAACGTTTTATTTAAATTTGAGACTCAAATTTAAATATAAAATTGTTATTTATTTCCTAATGAGAGAAAGTGGACCATTTTCAACAAAACTGTTTTAAACTATTAAAGCTTGCAATTTGAAAAAACATTTAGAACTCGTGTGGTTTTTTTCAAAAATTAAAATTTTATTTTCAATGCTATTTTTTACGATAAAAACAAAAACTACGCTCGTTTTTTAGCATCCAATTTTTGCCGGTTCTTTTTTTTCATATCTTGTATATTTTAACCGAAAAATATAATTTTTTATTTTTTGTTATTTATTTGTGCGGTCAAATTTTGAACTGTCGACGTTTTTCTCCTCTTGACTTTTTTTTCACATCGAGCGCTGTTTGGGTTAAAATTTTCATTTTCATTTGTTTTTTTGAATTCTGTAAGAGCTGTGGTCTCAAAGATTTTAAAAATGCTCCAACTTTTTTATTCGTTATCCAAAATGGCTGTCTTACGAAGACAAGGTATTAGATTTTTGTCAAGTTTGACCCCTCCCCCCTCTGTTTTTGTCAAATTTAATGTCCACGTTTTGAGACTTTCTGAACCCAAAAACAGATTTTCGCGAATGTGTTTGTCTGATGCATGTATGTATGTATGTATGCATGTATGCATGTGTGCATGTGTGCATGTGTGCATGTGTGCATGTGTGCATGTGTGCATGTGTGTCTGTATATGTGTTTGTCGATTTTTAATTTGTTTAGCACGATAACTTTCGAAAGAGTTGACAGATTGGATTGGCCTTTGGTACACTCTTTTACATTTAAAAAATTTTACAATTGAAATAATTTTTAAATAATGTATGCATATGGGGCACTATTTCTTAAGTGTGTCCACTAAGAAATTAAAGTTGTCTAATTGTAGTCAAACTTAGGCAACGTGATAAACTATTGCGTGACAGTTTATGGGGAAAATTTTGTCAGTTTGATAAATATTTATCGAGGGGAAGGAGGTAAAATTTTGGGACTTTCGTACATATCGTCTGTTTCGAATGAGATCCTTACATTTTTCCTATCTTTTAAACTGAAAACAATTGAAGTGAAATCATTTTTATTTTAAAGTTCCATACCTAAAAAATTTCAGTACTAATCATATTAAAACAAATTCATTTTATTTAATTTTTTTCATTCTCATCAGAGAAGTTATTAGATTTGTGTAGAATTTGACCTTCCAGTTTTTGTCGAATGTCCACGTTTTGTGAACCTCTGAACCCGAAAAACAGGTTTTTACGAATGTGTCTGTCTGTATGTCTGTCCGTGAGCACAATAACTTTTGAAAAAATTAATCTATTAGATTCGCTTTTGGTACACTCTTTTAGTGTCGGAAACTAAAGGTCAAGGTTGTTAGCCAGCTATTTTGTGTAAAAATTCAAAAAGTTCGAGAGTTTAAAAAAATTTTTAAACTATTTTTTATCAGTTTTGAAATTTCTATGGACAGGTTTACATAGTACTCGGAAATTCGAACATTTTATCTTCACGATTTTTTTAGATGAAAAGAAAATTATCAGAATTATCATTCAAAATTCAAAAAATCAAATTATAATAAAAATTTAAAGCCGAACAACGTACGATATAAAAAAAGTCAGAAGAAGGAAAACTTTGATTTTTGATAGCCCTACAAGACTGTCACAGCAAATTTTTTAATTTTCTTGGAAAATCAAAAAAAAAGTCTGCCCGCATTATTAAACATTATTACAACATGTGTCGTTTTCCGATAAATTTTATTTGTTTATTTTTAATGTTATTTTTTACGATTCAAACTGAAAATACGCATTTCAGCGTAATATAGTTCCAAGCCAATTTGTAGATATAATTTAGGTGAAATTTTGCTAAATAAAATGTTATTGTAGCTTGGAATTTTTCAGGAGAGCGGAAAAACATTCTGTAAAATCAAAATCACCATTGAAGATGAAACAAATGTCAACTCTTGACCTGAAGAGTTTCTAGTTTGAGGCCAAAGAAGTGTGATCAGAGAAAATGATCTAGTTCTGAGAAACGGAATGTGAAATTTTCTACTCTCAAAGTGACAGGAAAGTAAAATTGGAACAGGCTGATGAAAGAACAGGCTTCGAAGAAAATTCTAGTATAAGAATATTCCAAGTAAATTATTCAAGAATTTGTAGGCTGAAATTTCATGGATTCTGAACATTTCCTTTGGATACCGATTTAAAATCTAATTCCTGATCTGAAAGAAAAATAAAAACTTACTCCCGAGATATGGAAATATTCAAAAAGAATAAAAAAAATGTATTCAAAATAATTAATCCTTTCCGAGAAAATTGAGATTAAGTGTGATGGAATCGCACTGTAACAGCCGATTTTCTGTTAAGAGGACTATAAAAAAAATCAAAGTATATATCTTTCGTTATGAATGAACTATAATAATAATTTCAAGAAATATCATTCCTAATGGCAAAGCAAGAAAATAAGCGCAAAATCGTTTTAAATTTATTTCAGGGCTTATTCTTTGTAAAACGAATTATTTTAATTAGAAGAAAATGATGTGTTCCGGGTTTCAATTGTGTGCAAGACAACGAATCTTGCCGACATTTAGTGAACATTGCAATTCACTTCTTCAGGGCTAATCTGAAACTGAAGTTTCAGGCTATGTTCTTATAATACACTCTACGATGCCTGTAAATGGCCAGAGCGCTTCACCTTGGAGACTGGTCAAACTTGATTGACCAATCAAGTATTTTTCAAAAGACCCAGGAGGACGGAAAGCCAAATCGGATGGGTATTATATCCATTGTCCCGATTATTGTTATCAGGGTGTTTTAAGATTTCGATTGCTTCTCTATGTTTTCTTGGAAAAATATTGTATGTTTTTGCGATGGCGGTTGTCTTGTCAAATAAAATGCTACGTCCTCTTTTGATATGATGCTTAGCTAGTGCTGATTGCCTAAACTGTTTTAGCCTATTCACTAAGAGGTGCCATTTTATCTTTAGGGATGTTTAGAAGTGGTCCTATTATCGCAGGTGGTTCAAATATGGTTAGGATGTTGCGTTTCATGAAAATTCTTCCTATTTGTTCTGTGACACCTTGGATGCAGGATAGAATGGTGGTCTTTTTTCTCTCTTTTACCTTAGAAGGTTGTGTTCAGTTTTTTTTTTAGTGTATTTTCTTATTGACTCATCAATTTGTTTATTCGTTTAATCGTTCAGTTTCAGGATTTGTTTATCGTTTGTTGATTCCTCTTGTAAGTTATCTTCATCTGTTATGGAGACAGCTCTGTATGCAAGGGAGTTGATAACCGATTGCTTTTGAGATAAGTGGTAGTGGAAGGAGACATGTAGGTTTTCTGTAAACTTCATGTTCGAATGTTGTATCAGATCTGTTGTAAACTAGTACGTCCAAGAAAGGCAATTTTCCGTTTTCTTCAATTTCCATGGTGAACTGGATATTAGGGTACGATTTCCTCAATACGAGAAGATTATTATTTTAAAAGATCCAATTATATGGAAAACTCCAAAAATAACCTTAAATTTCAAAAATCTTGTTAGCTTTCCTCCATACTTGATTTAAAAATATGATCCATTTACGTTGAGAAAACCGAAGCATAACCTTACATTCTAAAACATGTAAGAATTGCTCAATATACTTGATGATTTTTCATTTCAAAAAAGTGCTGACGCTTTAATTAGTCGCTGTGTAATTACATTCATACTCGTAATATTGTACAATTCCCTAATGCTAATTTCTTCGAGCGCTTAGGCGTCAATGTGCATACAGTCAAATTTTATATTATGTGCAAAATACGCACTAGGAAATAAAAAATAAATAAAATATTAGGTAATTATTAATAGATCTGACTCGCTTATTACTATTTATTTCGTCCAAATAACGAAAAAAAATCATCTTGGCAGGTGGATGACAATTTAGCCCAATACACGACAGTACTCGAAATGAGAAAAAAACAGCCCCAAAATGATGAATTTCCCCTCAATTCTCAAAATGAGCCTTCGAAGTTCATTTTTGTTGCAACTTAAAACTACAACGATTTTGGCGAACTTTTGAGGATCGACGTTTTTCTGTGAGGCTGAAACTTTTTTCGCGAATGAGTATTAGAATTCCACTACTATCATCATTATGCAAAACGTACTTGATTCAATATTGATAAAATATTTGTACTTTTACTACACTTTTACTATACTTTTGTATTGTAAATTTTCATTGTGCAACGCCTTCAAAACGTTTATATAAGATCAACTCTCGACTAGAACATTTTAAAGAAAAGTAAATAAGGTTTTAATGCAATGAATAACAATTGTTGCCAATAAGAAGATAACGGCTAGTATATATGCAAGTCACACGTATTTCAGATCTTTTTCGTGGTAGCTTCTTTCCTCTTTGAAAAACAAGTTTTCTTTATGTGGAGAAATGAGGGGTATTATTTGTACCCTGCTCTTTACTTTGATAATATTTCTCAATTATGCTGGTAAGTAGATTATATTGTAATTTCAAATCAATAATATATAAGAATAACTTACATCCCGATATCTAATATATTCCAAAATTATGTTTTCGTATAGCATATACTCTGAATCAGTTGAAACATATGTTATTATAAATCCACGTGTATTCTACCGTGCTTCGTATTTATGTACTTACGGAAAAATTGCCTCACTATTTGTTATAAAATCATTTGTTATAAGTTATTCATCATTTATGAAATCAGTTTACATCCAGACTTATTCTTTTTCTTCGAAAAGAAGAACTTCTTTTTCAGACTTTTTTTTCTTTAAAAGAAAGGCTTTTTATTCAAACCTGTGGAAACATATGCTATTATAATGCCACTTGTATTTCATCTTACTGTGTAATTATATATTTACCGGAAAAGTTATTCACGAATTTTTATAAAATCATTTATTATGAATTATTTTTAACCATTTCTTATAAAATCAATTTATATCCAGACTTCTTTTTTTTTCTTTGAAAAGAAAAACTTCTTCAAGCTTCTTTTTTTCTCTTTGAAAGCAAGACTTTTTATTTAAATCAGCTGAAACCTATGTTATCGTGATTCTACGTTTATTTCATCTTGCTTTCTGTCTTACTATTTGTTATTAAATCATTTATTATAATTAATTCATAATGATTTTTCATAAAATCAATTCAAATTTAGACTTCCTTTTTCTTTAAAGTAAGAGTTTATATTCGTATCAGTTGTAACATACCCTAATGAAAAAAATGTTACAAAGATGTACAGAAAACTAAAAATATTTTTACATGAGTCTACAAATAAATACAATAAATCACAATCGAAATTACAGGAAAGTGCAAATTTTGTCTATTATTGAGACAAATTTTGTATTTTTTTGTATTTTTTGCAGATTGTTGTATTTTATTGAAGTTTTATAATCGTTATAATCGTTATAATCGTTATTAAAAAACAAAAAAGCTTACGTGTGAAGTTTTTTTAAACATATGGCAATGGATTTTATACCATGTATGTTATTTAAAATGATGTCATTGCAATGTTCTTAATATGATTCATCCTGAGTCTCGTAAGAACAACTTTTTGACTTCAAATAAAAATATAACAATTGAGAAAGCACTGATCAGGGTAATTGATATTAAAAGATTCGAACTCTTGAACATAACAATTTTTTCACTTGAGGTTATAAAAATTGAACCGCAAATTAAGACGCTCAATAATTTACACGTATAAAATGGAAGATTTTAACTTTTGAAATCTTTTTAAATATTCTCATAAAAATTTGTTTGAAAAAAATCATAAAAAACTTTTTCACACATCTGCTCATAATTTTATTATTTCCTACAATTGTTTGAAAATCTTGCAAAAGTAAAAACTACCTTAAAATCATCTACATTTTTGTTTGAAAATTGTGGAAATCTTAATAAATATTCTTCCTAAATTGATTGACACAAAAATTATCGTTAGTTTTTATATGAATTTTCATACCACTTTTTTATTTATTTTAAAATGCTTAAAAAGCTTATAAATTTTTGTTCGAAATATTGAAAAATCTATATTGTCTTTTAAATGGTTTGAAATGCTTTCACGCTTCAAATTATTTGGAAATCTTTTCAAAACTTCTAAATATATTGTAAACTTATTTGATTATTTTCCGAATTATTAATAATTGTTCACTGGTCATTCATTAATGAAAAACAGTTTTTTATTCATTTTAAATATTCTCTCAAAGTTAATTTTTCACAATGGAAAATCATTTTAAGTTTTCCTAGCAAACTTGAGATTTTTTTTATTCTCTTAAAACCTTTAAATATCCTCAAGAAGCTTCAAAATTTTTTGTCGAATTTTTGAGAAATCTATTTTTTTTTTTATTTTTCGAACTATTTTCCAGTTATAAAATAACTTTGGATCTTCTCTGAACTTGTAAATATCTCTTTATCTAACTCAATTTTTTTTTATTGATAATCATTCAATTGTTATTTATGCATCAAAATTCAGTAATTTCACTTACATATTACAAATTTGTTGAATAGAAGAATTAAAAATGTAACGTTCAAAGTCTGAACTTAACACTGTGAAATATCAACGATTCAAGGCTTTCTATTTAAGATAATTCAGTTTAAAACTGTTTAGTTTTTAATATTTGATTTATAATTACTCATTTTTGATAAAAAGTAAAGTATAGCTAAATATTCAGAAAAAAATGTCATCCCTCATTAAAAGATTTTCACTTGAATAGTTAAAAATGAAATATTTTAGATTCACCGAAAAAGTGTCTTACTATTTGTTATAATTTATTCATCATTATCTTTTATAAATGCAATTTCTACCCAGACTTATTCTTTTTCTTAAGAAAGAAAGACTTCTTCATCAGACTTCTTATTTTTCTTTTAAAAAAATACTCTTCATTTGGATCAGTTGAAAAATATATTAGTATAAGCCCACCTATATCTCATCTTTCTTCGTAATTACGTATTAACCAAAAAATCCAGACGTTTTCTTTTCCTCTGAAAATAAAAACTTCTTCAAACTTCTTCTTTGAAAAAAAAAACATTTTTCTTTGAATTAGTTGAACCATATTAATTCCACGTGTATTTTATCTTGCGTCATGTCTTACTATTTGTTATGAAATCATTTATTATTATTTATTCCTCATCATTTTTTTATAAAATCAATTTCAGTCCAGATTTCTTCTTTTTCTTTGAAAGAAAAACTTTTTCAGACTTCTCTTTTTTTTAAAGAAAGCTTTTTTATTTTAATAAGTTGAAACGTATGTCATTATAATTTTACGTCTATTCCGTCTTGCTGCGTAATTACATATTTACCTAAGAAGTATGTCTTACTATTTGTTATAAAATCATTTGTGATAAATTATTCATCATAAATTTTTATGAAATTTCAAGTACATACTTTTCTTTCTTTGAAAAGAAGAACTTCTTCTTCAGGCTTCTCATTTTTCATTAAAAGAGAGACTTTTTCTTTGAATTAGTTGAAACTCATGGTAATATAATTACTCCACTTGCATTTCATCTTGCTGCTTGATTGCGTATTTACCAAAACAGTGTCTTACTAATTTTTATAGACGAGAGAATGATAAACATGACAGGTCTTAGCGATGAGGAGAGAAATAGACTTGAAAATGATTACAGGCACAAAAAGAGGAAAGTTAAA
>JAABKJ010007829.1:0-11596 GCA_011634705.1 Andricus grossulariae
TAATAATTTGTACTAAAAAATTACATTTTGAATTATTTATAAACTGAATTTTTTGTAAAACTTTTTCATATTTGGGACATGTTTCATGATATGTACCTTTACCTTATGGGTACGGAAGATCCATCCACTACTAAACAAAGACACCAGAAACCTTTCCAGATTTATTCAATATGTCTCTTGAGGAAGAAGGATGACGTATACAAAATTTGTAAGTGTTTAACAAATGCTGGTCAAATTCATCTTATTTTTTGTGTAATAAGCTATAGTTCATAACCTCCGATTTTTGTATTTTAATTCGTTTGCCACCTTTAATCCATTCAAAAAACAGTCCAGATTAATTCAATTTGTCTACTAAGAAAGGAGGATGACGTTTACGAAATTGGTAAATGTTCAACAAATGCTTGTGAAATTCATCTTCTTATTTTTCATATGATAAACTATACCTTATAATCTCAGATATTTATCTTTTAATGTCTCCACTACTAAACGAAGACAACAAAAATGCAGGCAACGAAATTTAATCAATTCGTTTCTTTTATACGGAAAAAATGTGCATTGAATCAAGTAGGCTGAATGACTTGGTTGATTTTACTTGAAAGAAGCCAATATTTTCTTTTTACAATGGACCGATTTTCTTGAATCAAAAAAATAATAGAATCAGAAGAACCAATTGAATCAATAATATATTTACTCCAAGCAAATAACTATTGAATTAATTTGTTCCATTAAACTTATTTGCGTGAAGTTCAATGAAATATTAGATAAGAATTATTATAATCTCATGATAAGTAACTACAACTCTAACCAAATGTTACTTGATCAAAGTAAATTTATATACTTATTTTGACTACTATTTCACTTAAAACAATTTTTATGTTCTTGAGACAAGATAATGAATATATTTAGCGAAGATATAATTTCACAGTACACAAATACTATGAAAATGAATATATATGTCTAAATTAATTTACTTCTTACTGCATAAATATCTTATGTTAAATAATTAAGTATAAATTGAATGCAAATATTATAAGTATATATTTATAAAAACTTGATTAAGTTTTTCAGTCAAAGAATTCATTATTCATAGAAGATGTGTGGGATTAAAAATTATTTAACATTTTGGCAATCACCCATATACTTATATAATTATTTTTTATTATGCAAATAATAAAAAATAAATATATGGCAGCATAAAACAAGGTGACGAGGTTAGAGAAATGTTCAAAAATACTATTTTTTTTTTTTCTTCATAATTAACAAAAATGTTATGCCTCTTTAAAGCAAGATATTTTAAGGAAAATAATTTCAAGAACAACATTTTGAAAAAGTTTATCAAAAAAGTATTTTATGGTATAAAAAATAATTCAAAAATTGACAATTGCACATTCTTTAAATAAAGTAATTAAGAATGCATAGAAGAAGCAAATATTTTTCATCCAACTACCGTGAGATTCAATCAATTTCAAACTCCACTTTTCTTTACAGCATTCTTTTTTCTTCTGATTTCAAAGTATTTTATATTCAAAAGAAAAATAAGGTTTGGAGCACTTTTTGAAATAGTTAATAATTCAAATAAGAATCAGTTGTTTTCTACAGTTTTTGTACAGCAAAGGCATCAAACCTTTTTTTACATAAGTAAAATTCAATTATAAATTCTTTTTAAATAAAAAATAGTCTATTATGGTATATCTAAAGTTTTCAATTTGCTTCAAAACTACTCATTAATCATCGAAAAGATGTTTTGTTTGAAAAAACATGGAGACACCAACAAGGATATATCCTAATTTTTTTAAATTTGTAAAAAAAAGTGACGATAATTGTCCAATTCCGTGGTTTTGATGATTTCGCCAGATCCATAATACGTCTACAAGAATTAATTTTTCAATGTAATATATTAACCACATTATCTAATACCGGCCATATATGATAATACTATTTCAAAACAATATATAATATAATCTGAGTAAATATAATATTATTGTTGAATATCGTCCACATTGTTTAAAAATCTGAAAAAATTAGGATACATGCGTCTTTAGGAGACTCGTCAATGGTGAAAAACTCGGCTTCGCTTACGGATTATTTTAATAAAAAAATTGCGTTCAAAACCTTTTCCAATTTTCTTGACTTCGAATTTCACAGGAAAAAAAATATAAAAAATTCAAGGAGATTCCCCTTGATTTTAAGAAGTGCTGAGAATTTTTCCAGATGCTTCCGATAATAAGTTTAGCTAAAAATTGGAGAAAAAAGAAATTGACACAATCAACCATTACTCATCCAATATTGCGGCTATTGGGCTGAAGATTTGCAAAAAACAATCTTATGCCAAGTGCCTTCGAATGGTTCAATACGAAATCTTGTTTGGGTTGGGGGCCGTTTTTGTACGGAAACCCGGCGAGACCCTTTGTTCCCTTGACGCCAAATCTCAAAAAGCACGCCAAAATTAAAAAAAAAGTTTTCAAATGTAAAAATTCATCAGACAATATCTCCTCATATCAAAGACTTTTTAGTATTTTTCAACATATTGCACAACAAGGTAACCACAAAAAAAATTAAAAGATCATATATACTTTTATTTTGATATTTATACTAAGAGATACCGATAGTAAAAATTGAATTCTTTCGTAAACTTTAGATGTATCTAAATTTTTTCTAAATTTCCAAATCCCAAATTCAAAAAACGAAGTGGCACGGTGACTCCTAATATGGCTCCCAAAAACTCGAAAAAAATTATCCGATCTGACTTTACTGAATATTACTTCACAATGGTTTTTTGAGCAGCTGTTCTTGTAATTTTGAGTCCAAACTTAAACATTTTCATAAGCTCAATATAATCTATAATACGGCTGCGAAGTACTATGGACGTATTGACTATGGGTATATTTATTTGTGCTCATTTTATGAGCATTTTGCTTCCTCATAATTATTAAATAAATTTGCTTCCTCATAGAGGGAGGTTTTCCCTAACAAAAGAAAAAAAATGGATACTTTCAATATTTTTCAAGCTGACGTATCTGTCTTTCTGAAAATTTTACTTTCAGAAAAAAAGAGGACCAACAATATGTCAATTGATGTGTTCTGTTACATTAAAGAACTTATCAAACTACAGTAGTTTCATGTTTCAAATTAAAACCTCATAGAAACAAAGTAACTTTTCTTAAAACTTTCTGACTAACTATTGAATCATCAATAATGGTCTTCGAAAGTTCGACAAAAGATCAATCCACGCTTCTCGAAGACGCGAACAATTACATCAAATACAGTACTGTTATATTCCCAATATAAAAAAATTCTCTTATAAACAAGAAAACTGATTTTGCTGGAAAATTTAAAAACGATGCTGGTAGGTTCTGGTAGACCATGAAAAGTTCTTAATTTTGGCAATCAATGCGTCTCGAAGACGCGAACATATATATTATATACATTATAGTTGTATTCTCAATATTAAAAATGTTTTCCTTATACCAACAAGTTAAACAACATATTTTTTCAATTCATAAATCGGTATTGCTAGATCATAAGAGGTTATAGAAGATTCGTCAATAAGTCATTCAACGTGTCTCGCAAACGCAAACAAACATGTCAGATACAGTACTGTAGTACTCCTAATATGAACAAAATACGTACTGGTGGGTCATAAAAAGTTGATTAATAGGTCAACCGATGCGTCTCAAGGACGCGAACAAATACACTGAATATAATATTTTCATATTTTGAATATCAAACAAGTATTTCTCATATAAACATAATGAACCATTTTTCAAAACTATATATTATTATCGAAGCTCTATATATCGTGTTGTTGTATTTTGAATATCAAAAAAGTTTTTCTTATATAAAAAAGGTGAAATTTTTCTTTTCAAATCTCTAAAAAAATCTTCAAAAAACACAATTTTTTGCTATTTTGAGCTATTTGTAGCCAAAAAAGTTTTTTTTTTCGAAACAGCTCTTTTCGTACATATCCTAAAAAAACGTTAAAAGGGTAAATTATAAAGGGATACATTTTGTGTCAAATGAAAAAAAAAAAAAATGGTTTAGCTCTTATAGATCACGAGTTATGACCATGAAACGTTGCCCCTTTCCACCCGGAAGGCTCTGTGTGTACTGGAAAATGTACTGGGACCGTGTTTGAGCATTTATGGATTTGTAGTTCATTATAAATACACATTTCTCTTATTTTTCGTTGAAAAATTTACTGTTAAACCATTATTCAATTAATACTTTTCAGACTATCACGTGTGTGCATATTTTATGTATTTTCTTTGTAAAAATTACCTCCCGAATATCTGCTGTCGAAAGCGAATGAAGAAAAATATATAAATTAACTGGTTTCACATTGTTCATTTATTATTTATAAAAAATGTTATTGAACGGACTAGTCTTTTAATGTTGTATTATTTTATGTTCAAAGTAAAATATGTAAACAAATTAGTTACGTAATTATGCAATTGATGAAAAAACTAATTAAATAATTGACTAATTGATTGAATGATTGACTAATAAATTACTTATTATCAGGAGATAGACTACAACGTAAAAACTTGAAAATTGTTTTATAAAATGAACTCTTTTTCACACCACTAATATTTATGATTATATAAATTTTACTTTATTTCAATTTTTAGCTCTTTATTATCCAATTAAGCATGTTCAGTTCCAATATGGCAAACCGATTTGCTAGATATCTGGAGACAACAATAATACCGAATGTGAATTGAATTTTCGTAAGAAATGATTTCTCACAGTAAGTTTACTTCAAATAAGTTTTCATTTTTAAAGCAGCCTATAAGCAAATAATAAAATCGATATTATAAAATGTAGTCAATGTTCAAGTTTCTAATATGCAGTCTATCTCCTGATACTAAGTAATCTATCAGTCAATCATTTAATTAATTAGTCAATTATTTAGCTAGTTTTTTCATCAATTGCATAATTACGTGATTAATTAAAAAAACAGCATTTTTAAACCATTGTTTACTTTCACTTAAAAGAATGATAAGAAATCATCTTATGAAATGAAAATCGAAATCTTCAAAATGATATTGAAAAATTTTTCATCTACATATATGCTGCTGGTTAAATAAATAAAAAAAAAGTTTGCACAAGAAATAGAATTTTATTACACATCGCTTTCGCCAAACATGTTTCAATAAACCCAGGTCTTACAAATTAGTAGATTATTTTATTTTATCAATGTTTTTTTCAGTACAAAATGATTTTCAATGATAAAGAAGAAATGATAAATAGTGATATAAAATCAAAATCATTTTTTTCCTAACTATACTATTCATGACAGAATTAGTCTATATTCTGGTCAAATTCATGAAGACAACTCTGTTGCACACAAAAAAAAAAGAATTTTATTACAGATCACTTTATCCAAACATGTTCCAATAAACCCAATTCTCAAAAATTAGTGAATTATTAATGTTTATTAATGCTCTTTTCATTGCAACAAGATTCCTGACCTTGTAACTTCGGGAATGCAAAGTGTATTAGTTGATCTATTAATCATAAAAAAGGCTGGAGAATTCTTTACTTTCAATATAAAAAAATTAGAAACCATATGAGATCAAAATCAGTTTCTCCTTCATAATACTATCCAAGACAGAATTAGTCTATGTGTTCATCAAATAAATAAAGGCAACTCTTTTGCACACAAAGACAAAATTTATTATAGATCTAAACCTATCCAAAAAACCCAGATCTAAAAAATTAGTGGATTATTAATTTTCATCAATAATCTTTTCATTGAAAGAAAATTTCTAAACTTCTACTTTCGAAAATGCAAAGTGAATTAGTTGATGTATAAATAGTCCAAAAATAAAAACTATTCAAACCAGAATTGATTCATATGCTGCTGATCAAGTTAATGAATATCAAGAAACGAAAATCTGTTTCTTTTTCAAAATACCATTAAAAAAAAAAAAGTTATATGATGCTGATCAAATTGATAAAGACAAAAAGTTTGCACAAAAAAACATAATTTCATTATTTACAAATTACTTTGTCCAATCATTTTCCAATATACCTAGGTCTCGAAAATTAGCGGATAACGGTACATTTTTTATTCATTGGAAGAAAATTTCTAAACATATAAGGAGCCGTTTAAAAAATACGTAACGTCATAATGGGGGGGGGGGAGACACCTCGAGCATCACGCTAATGTTAAGGTTACATACACTTACTATAGAAAAAGCGTTACGTATGGGGGGGGGGTCAACTTTTTCAGAAAAAAGGCGTTACATATTGTTTGAACAGCCCCTAATTTCGGAAATGCAAAGTGTGTTAGATAACGTATATTGTACGAATAATAAAAGAGCTAAATCATTATTTACATTCAATTAAAAACATGAAAAATCGTTATATGAGATAAAAATCATTTGTTTCTCTAAATCACTATCCAAAAAGGTAATAATCTTAATATGCTATTGGTCAAATACACAAATAAAGACAATTTTTTGGTGCAAAAACGGAATTTTATCACAGATTACTTTTTCTTAAAAAAAAATTTAATAAACCCAGGATTTAAAATGGATGACGTTCAATGTTCCTTACATTAGATGAAAACTTCTAAACTTTTGACATCAAAAATCCGAAATGTATTAGTTGATCTATAAATTATTTATAAAAACTACACAATTCTTTACATTCACTTGAAATAATATAAGAAATCATTTTATAAGATGAAAATAAATATATGAGAAATGAACTTGTAGAATCAAAATCAGTTTCTTATTAGAATCACTATCCATAATAGAATTAATCTATATAAGGCTACTGGTTAACTGAATACAGAAAACTTTCTTGCAGAAAAAGAAGAATTTTATTACAAATCACTTCGTCCAAACATTTTCTAATATACCTAGGTCTCAAAAATTAGTGGATGACGTTAGATGTTCGTTTCATTAGAAGAAAATTTCTGAACGTATAACTTCGGATATGCAAAGTGTATTAGTGGATGTATATTGAATGAATAACAAAAGAACTTTTGCACACAAATATAAATAATTTTATTAAAAATCACTTTTTTCAAACGTGTGAAATCGGGTCTCAAGAATTAAAAGGATGACGGTCAATGTTCTTTTCATTAGAAGAACATTTCTAAAATGTTAACATCATAAATCAATCCAGAGTCTATTTATTAGTTGATCTATGAATAATTATAAAAAAATACACTGTTCTTTACATTCACACAAAATAATATAAAAAATCATTGTATGAGATCAAAGCAGTTTATTGTTAAAATCACTATCCAAAACAGAATATATGAGTCATTATATTAGAAAATCATAATCATTTTCTTATTAGGAACACTATCCAAAACAAAATCCATTTATCTGAAGTTGCTGGTCAAATGAAAAAAAAAACTTTTTGCACAGAAAAACAGAATTTTATTACAAATCACTTTGTCCAAACGTTTTCTAATATACCTAGGTCTAAAAAATTAGCGGATGACGGTGAATTTTCCTTTCATTAGAAAAAAATTTCTAAACGTATAATTTGGGAAATTCAACGTGTATCTGTTGATGTATATTGTATAAATTGCAAAAGAAATAGGTCATTCTTTTAATTTAAAAAAGCGAGAATTCATGATATAAGATCAGAATCAGTTTCTTCTTAAAAATACTATTCAATAATGAATTACTCTATATATGCTATTGGTCAAATAGAGATTTTTTTGCCCAAAAAAAAAACAGAATTTTATTACAAATCACTTTTTTCAAACGTGTGAAATCAGGTCTCAAAAATGAGTGGATGACGATCAATGTTCTTTTCATGGGAAGAAAATTTCTCAATTTTAAAATCAGAAATCAATCCAAACTCTATTAGTTGATCTATGATTAAGCCAAAAAATTTGTACTATTCTTCACATTCACACAAAATAATATAAAAATTCATTTTATGAGATCAAAATCAGTTTATTGTCAAAACCACTATCCAAAAGAGAATATATGAGACATCACATTAGAAAATCAGAATCAGTTGCTTATTGAAATCACAGTACAAAAGAGAATATATGAAAAATCAAGTTATAAAATCAAAATCAGTTTCTTATTAGAATCACTATCCTAAACAAAATCAATCTATACAAAGCTGGCTAAGTAAATGAAGAAAACTTTTTATGCATAAAAAAAAACATAATTTTATTACAAATCACTTTGTCCAAACATCTTACAATAAACCCAGTTCTCAAAAATTAGTGGATGACGGTCAGTGGAGCTGCTTTCACGAAAGCCGGTCCAATAAGAGGAGCAGGATGGACAACATGTACCGGAGTGTGTGCAACAATTGGTGCATGGGCCACTAGTGTCTTCGCAATCACTGGAGTTGCGATAGGAGAAACAACTGGAGTTCTGATAACTGGAGTTCTAATGACTGGAGCAGCAGCCAAAAGTGGACCAGCTGGAGCAGCAACAAGTGGTGCGGCAATGAAGCCTGCACTGACGCTGGCGAGGATGGTAGCCAAAATCACAAACTTGAACATGGTGATCTTCTTGGACTTGCTTGGTCTTTCACGATTTTGAGAGTTGTGATGACTGATGATCAACTGTGGTGAAATTCTCCTCTTATATACGAACCAGCTAGGTCAAAATCTGACATTGATGCTGGTCAAGAGCGTCTGCTTTTGGGGGAGGACAAACTGCCTTCATGCACCTTCACTCGGTCTGAACAAGTGCATTCGCAAAATGCAATAAAAGGGTCTCAAGGTCGATTTCGAAATACGATCATGACTCGCTTGTAATATTGGAGAAATTATTAAATGTTAGTTGAAGTCGAGATTATATGCATAGTATTTTGCATACGAATATTGATTTTTATGATTTGGAATCAATCTATTCAGATTATTACATTTTTCAAATTGAAAAAAGTAATACAAATAATCATAGATTTCTGAAACAAATATTTTTTGATAAATTAAGGAAAAGAAATATGCCTCAATTTGAAAAGATAGTATTCATAGGTAACCCTGCAGACTGGAACAAATCTTAAGGTTAGGCTCTCTATTTTTCAATTTTGTATTAGGATGAAAATAATATTTACTTTTTTTATAAACTCTTTTATATGTTCAAGAAGTTCGCATCACAATTTTGAATTTTCCATGAAATGAAAGTTTTCATAAATTGTGCTAGATTTCAGCTAGAATTAAGAAAAAACTTTTGTAGGACCAGCTTTTCCATTTCGTTTTTTCGAAAAAAAGTTGTGGTGAAAAATAGCAAAAACCGCACAAGAAAGTTCTGTAAACAGAAATTTAATTTTATGAACGATTTTCAAAAAACAATCAATTTTTCAAAAAACTCGGCACCGCTATTTGTTTGAAAAATCAAACATTTTGGTAAATTGTGCTAGATTTTCGCTCTTTTGTGACGTAAAATTTGTTTTTTCAAATCAAACCTTAAGCCGAAATTCCCAAAAATATTTTTTTTTCACCGACCAAATTTTCAAAAATGCAAATTTCGAAAATCTGAAAATTACACCGAGTTGTGCTAAGCGATCACAGTACATATTTTATCTGGATGTATATTTTTATAGAGAATTGACTTTTTTAAACTGAATAATTTTTTTACCCAAACTTTAGGGAACTGTTTAATAAATTTATGGAAAAAATATGAATTATTCCGAGTGAACAAAATTGATTTTTAAGAAAAATATACATCTCAGAAAAAAATTTAATATACAGTAGTTTTTTCTTACCTAAAAAAATTTTAACTCAATTTTCAGACTTTCGAAATTCTCATTTTTAAGATTTTTCGGTGTGGTGGCTGAAAATCTTATCTGTAAATTCAGGCGCTTTGGCATTTTTTTTAAATAATCCGTGGCCCAGTAAATCACATATGTAGCACAATGCAGCACGACTTTTACTTGAAAAAAATGGCTGTGCTGGCCCTAAAAGTTTTCATTTCAATTCGGGATCAAATTTTTATTTTTTCGAAAATTTTTTTATGGCAAAATAGAGCACAATTCAGCACAAGTTTAATTTTTTTTTTGAAAATTCATGACGATGAATAAAACGTCAAAATTGAAGTGATTATCAAATATAGGCGTTTGTTAATTAGAATTGTTTAAATAATAAATAATTCTTGCACAGTGAAGATTTATTATACCAAAGGACTATAAGAATGATATTTCCGGTAGATTATATATACGAGTAAAAGAAAGAAATATTTGAAGTAAAAGTGAAAAATTGTGCATTTGTTTATCTAACTTGTTTGGATAATTACAAATTGTTATGAAATAATGAATTAGCATTACAGCGGACCACTAGCAAGATGCTTGAAGTCGAACCTGCATAAAGAACGTAATAGATTTACTAAATAAAGACCAAAATGTCCATTTATTTATTAAATTTGTTTTAAAAATTACTAGATTTTGCTTATATCTATCCGATTTCTTATTAAATATTAGAAAATTCATTTGTACCCAAAGAGATATGAGTTTAAAGCAGCAAGAATTAGCCAATTCCCCAAAAACCATTCTTGTTGACTAATTTCTTTATAACAAAACGAAAAATATATTTATTTAAAACTGATACAATTGTTTCTGGAGTGATCCTGAAATAATTATGGTTGTTCCTGAATAAATTAACTTTTTTTGACTCAATGATGATTTTGCACAATAAAAAATATATTTCTTTTAAATTTCATTCGTCATATAATTAATTTTCCAAAAACTGAGCACTTAATGCATAGTCATGCATAAGGTAAGTCAAAAGATAAACTAATTTGTTAAAAATTTCTTTTTATAGTTGAAGATTTACCATTTTAGTTAAAAATTCATTTCTTCGTTCAAAAATTTAATTATTTTGTTGAAAATTGTTGTTTTCTTTTTAAATAAAAATTAACCTTCTCAGTTGATGATTCAACTGCTTGCTTTATAATTCATCTATTTATTTTAAAATTCATTTTTTTTTAAGAAAATTATTTTTGTTTGTTAAAATGCAACGGTTTGGCTGAAAATTAAACTGTTTTTGATTCGAAATAAAAATATTTTTTAGTCGAAATATTAAGTATTATTGACAGTTACATTTTTTGTTGAAAATTCATCTTTTTAGGTTGAGAATTCAAGTACTTAGTTGAAAATTCGTTTCTTTTTTGGTTACAAATTCATTTTTTAACTGCAAATTTAACATTTAGTTTCAAAATTCATCTGTTTGGTTGAGAAATAACTTTTTTATTGAAAATTCATATTTTCGAGTTGAGAATTCAACTGTTCTGTAGAAGACTCGTCTTTTTGACTAGAAAAATCAACAATTTAGTAGAAAACGCAATTATTTGGTGGAAAATTATTTTTATTCTTGAAAATTAATTTTTTTGAATAAAAATTTAACTATGCATTTTTGATTGAAAAATTATCTTTCTTAGTTTGAAAATTCAATTATTTATTCAAAAATGTATGTAATTTGTTTTGAATGCTTTTTTTCTGGTAGAAGATGAATCTTCTTGTTTGCAGATTCATATTTCGGTTAAAAATGTATTTATTTTCTCGAAAGTTTATCATTGTTGGTAGAAAATCCATCTTCTTAGTTGGAAATTCAATTTTAATTAAAAATTCAATTATTTTATCATTTTTAGTTTAAAAATTGAACTATGTG
>JAABKJ010007830.1:0-11596 GCA_011634705.1 Andricus grossulariae
GTATATTGAACAGTTACAGTTTTGGTTAAAAATTGTTTTTTTTTTCTTCACTCAATTATTCAATTGAAAATTAATCTTCTTGGCTAAAAATACATCTTTTTATTTGAAAATTCAACAATTTGGTTGAAAATTCTTTTTTTTTAAGATTCATTTTTTTATTTGATAATTCATATCTTTGCGTGAAAATTCAACTATATTTTTTACATTCTACTTTTGTTGGAAATTCGTTTTTTGTTATTAAACATTGATTTTTTTAACTAAAAATTTACCTATTTTATTTTTTGTTGAAAATTTAAATTTTTCAGTTTGAAAATTCCACTGCTTGGTTAAAAATTGTCTTCTGCGTTCAAATTCATCTTTTTCAGTTGAAAATTCAATTCTTTCGTTAAAAATTACTCTCCTAGGTTGAAACCCCATCTTTTCTAGTTGAAAATTTAACTATTGGGTTGAAAATTTATGAATTTTGCTATAAACTAATATTTTCGGTAAGAAAATCAATCTATCGGTTGAAAATTAATTCCCTTAGTTAAAAATTGAACCATTTATTTGAAAAATTGTATTTTTTGGTCGAAAATTATTCTTCTTGGTTAAAGATTCATAGGTTTGGTTAAAAATCCATTTCGTTTGTTAAAAACTGAACCATTTTAGAGATGCTTTTTTTGTTCAGAAAATCATTCTTCTTGGTTGTAAATTTATTCATTTTGTTATAAATTTAACTACATTGATGACGATTTTGTTGTTGTCAACAATTTTTTTTTATCTGAATATTGAACTATTGCAATTTAAGTTAAAAAAAAGTTCGCAGTCGAAGGTTTAACTATTTCCTTAAAATATAATGTATTCAGTTTAAAAATTAAACTTTTGCAACAAAATTAATCCTCTTTGTTCAAAATGAATCTTCTTGGTCAAAAATATATCTTTTTTAGATTCAAATTCAACTATTTGGTTGAAAATTTACTTTTTTGTTTCAAGATTCATCACTTTAGTTGACAATTCATGTCTTTGGCTGAAAATTGAACTATTTTTTTGTTTACTTTTTTTTTGTTTTTTTGTTGAAAAACAATTTTTCTAACTGAAAATTTAACTATTATATTTTGAGCTAAAAACTGATTTTTTTTTGTAAAAAATTTAAATAGTTGGTTAAAAGTTAATATTCTTGGTCGAAAAATTTTTTTCAGTTAATAATTCAACTATTCATTTGGAAATTTATTTTCTTACGATTTATCATTTGAGTTGATAATTCAGATCTTTTGCTGAAAATTAGACCATTTCTTCTACATTCAGTAATTTTTTGGTTGACAATTTAGTTTTCAACTGCCAATTCAACTATTTTTCTTTTTATGTTTAGTTTTTAACTGAAAACTTAACTAGTCTATTTTTTGGTTGAAGATTCAACTATTTGGTTGAAAATTCTTTTTTTTTAGGATTCATCATTTTAGTTGATAATTCATATCTTTGGCTGAAAATTGAACTATTTTTTTTTCATTCAGTATTTTCTGGATGAAGAATTAGTTTTTAACTGAAATGTAACTATTCCACTTTTCGTTGAAAATTTGTTTTTTGTTATTCAAAAATAATTTTTTCAACTAAAAATTTACCTATTTTATTTTGTGGTTGAAAATTAAAGCTTTTGAGTTTTTGAGTTCGAGATTCATCATTTAAGTTAAATTTTACTTTTGGAAAGTCTTTTATAAGAACCAACTGATGTGTTAAAGTTTCTATAATTATTTAAAAAATGTATAATACAATAAATCGTCTCATCGTCATTTTTGGATGACCCCAAAGGATTGAGAGAACATCTTCCACCCCTTTCGCCCGTTTTTATAGCTCTCCAGAATCTAAAGAATCTAGAGGAATATTATAAAGAATTCTGCGATATCTCTCTTTCTCCATTTACCAACTTTTTTCTCCTTTTCTTGTGGCAGAGAAAAAAAAATAGATTTCGAAACGAACCCCGAGGCAAGCCAAACGGGAGTTTGAAAAGGAAGTCCGATTTCATTAGGGACGACAATGGCCGAACATATGTTTTCTCCTTACGACATTGCGAGTTTTCCTTCTTTTTTCTTTTTCCAATGAATTGTCAGTGATAGAAAGGGATAGAAATTGAAGGATAAAAAGGAGAGAGAAGGTCTCCGGGGCAATAAAGATCGGAAAGTTGCCAGTAGAACTTACGGTCGAACAAGTCGAGGCTTTATAGAGTGGGTACCCCTGCATCTCTCTATCCTGAAACCACCCCCTCAAGATCTCTCTCTTTCTCACTTTACCTTCCCTTTGAGATTTCAAGAGATACCAAGTCTTCTGAGGAGCAATCGCGATTTTAAAATCTATTCTAGCATTTTCCCACTACCTTACGAGAGTGCGAATGAAATTTTTAGTCGAACGACTTTCCGGAATTTAGGGCGATCGCGAGGCGTACATTTTACCCCGTCTGCAGGTAATCGATTTCGGGGTCTTTATTTAATTGCATTCCCACGAGAAACTAAAGGGGTTACTTGCAGAATTCCTTTTCGTTAACTCTGTAGGAAGGAGAAAAAATCGGCCTCGGCCCGGGTTTGAACTCGAAACGCTACTACTGCGGATATAGGAGAAACGAGAAACTATCTAATGGAGCCCCGGTGGCGTAATTGGTTAACGCTCCACTTGTGAATAGTGGAAATTCTTTGACGAGAAATCGGCAATATCTAACATCAGATATTAATTAATTATTTTGGTCGCCAATTTAACATCAATTATCAATTTATATTCAGATCGGGATAATTTCTGCAGAATAGAAGTATTAACTGAAATTTCACAAGTTTCAAAGATGCAGACTCGCATCGCCGTGTGGATATAAGAAAAACGAGAAATTATCTGCTGGAGCCCCGGTGGCGTAATTAATTAACGCTCCACTCGTGAATAGTGGCAATTATTTGACCAGTAATCGGCAACATCTTACTTCAGCAACTAATTAATTAATTACACTAGTCGAAAAAAAACATAAAGAATTAAATTATATTCAGATTCGGTGAATTCATTCAGAGTGGAATTATTTACTAAAATTTCACTGGTTACAAAGATGCAGACTCGCATCGTCCAGTGGATATAGAAGAAGCGAGAAACTATATACTGGAGCCCCGGTGGCGTAATTGGTTAACGCTCTTCTCGTGAACAGTGGCAATTATTTGTCCAGTAATCGACAATATCTAACATCGGAACCTAATCAATTAATTACCTTGGTCGCCAAAATAACATCAGTTATTAAGTAAAATCCAGATTTGGTGAAGTTGTTCAGACTAGAATTATTTACTAATATTTCACAGCTTAAAAGAATGCAGACTCGTATCATCATGTGGATAAAGGAGAAACGAGAAACTATCTACTGGAGCCCCGGTGGCGTAATTGGTTAAGGCTCCACTTGTGAATAGTGGCAATTCTTTGACCAATAATCGACAATATCTAACATCGGATATTAATTAATTAATTAACCTGGTCGCCAGATAACACCAATTATTAAATTATATTCGGATTCGATGAATTTATTCAGATTTAAATTAATAAATAAAATTTTACAGGTTTCAAAGATGCCTGGAGCCCCGGTGGCGTAATTGGTGAACGCTCGACTCGTGAATAGTGGCGTTTCCGGTTCAAATACGGGCATAGGCAGATTTCTTGTCGTTTCTCCAGGAAATTATTTGACCAGTAATCTGCAACATCTAACATCTGAAATTAATTAATAATACTTATTGTAAAAAACATTTTTTTTACTTGAGATTTTTTTTGTTTAAGATTCGAAATTTGCAATTTGACTTACATTTCGCGAAACAAATTATTTCCAAATTAATAAATGGAGTAAAATTCATCTTTGTTAGCTAAAAATTCAATTATTTGGTTAAAACATAATTTTTTTGGTTGAAGATTTATCGTTTTAGATAATATTTCATATCTTTATCTAAAAATTGGACTATTTTGTTGAAAATTTCGGTTGTTTCTTGTTTAAGATTTAGTTTTTAACTAAAAATTTGGCGATTTGATCTTTTATCCAACATTCTCTTTTTTCATTCTTGAAAAACAATTTTTTAACTTCAAATTTAACCATTGAATTTTTGGTTGAGAATTTACTTTTTTAGTTGAAAATTCATTCTTTGGTTAAGAATTAATCTTCTTGCTGAAAATCCATCTTTTCTAGTTAAAAATTTAACTATTTGATTGAAAATTCATTTCCTTTATAAAATAATCTTATTACTGAAAAAATTAATCTATCGGTTGAAAGTCAATTTCTTTAGTTGAAAATTAATCTATTTATTTGAAAAATTGCCGTTTTTGTTAGAAAATTATTCTTCTTGGTTAAAGATTTATAAATTTGTTTGAAAAATTATTTTTTTCTCAATTCTATTATTTCATTAAAAATTAATCTTTTTGGCCGAAAATGCATATTTTTTTAGTTGAAAATTCAACTATTGGGTTAAAGATTCTTTTTTTTGAAGATTCATCATTATAGTTCATAATTCATATCTTTGGCTGAAAATTGAACTATTTTCTTTAAATTTAGTATTTTCTGGATGGAAAATTAGTGGATATAGGAGGAACGAGAAACTATCTGCTGGAGCCCCGGTGGCATAATTGAGTAACGCTCCACTCGTGAATAGGGGCGTTCCCGGTTAAAATCCGGGCTCAGGCAGACTTTTTCTCGTTTCTCCAGAAAATTATTTGATCAGTGATCGACAATATCTGACATCATAATTTAATTAATAATACTCATTGTTAGAAAGATTTGCATTAATCATGAGTGTTTTTCTTGAAGATTATAAGTTTTAAATTTGACTTAGATTTCGCGAAACAAATTATTTCCGAATTTTTTAATTTCTAATTTCGAATTTTAACTTTAGCCCAGGTTTTTCGAAATACACGAAATATTGTGCTCCCAAGAGAGATCTACAAATTTGTTAATAATTTTTTCCTCACAGGATGCGTGGTTTTTGTTTTATTTGTAAAAAACAATGATGAGATATGAAAATTGAATTTGTGGACAAGCGACACAAGCTACGAAAAAAATACGTTGACAAAAGTTATTCAACGAAATAAGAGCTATAAATTTTCTAATAATCATTTTTTGATAGGACGCGTAGTTTTTGTTTTATTCTTGAAAAATGGCATTGAAATTAAAAACATTAAATTTTTAAAAAAACGACAGAAGCTACGAAAAAAAATTAGTAAAGAAAAATTCTTTATCAATAATTTTTTAAAAGGAATCGCTTTTTGATTTTATGCATCGAAAATGACTAAGTCGAAAATTCTAATTTCAAGCCGAAAAACGATAAATAAGTAAAAAACTTTGGGGGGAAAATTGTAGCTTTTTAAAAGACCTATACATTTTATTTCAACCTTTTTTTTATAAGACTTGATATTTTGGATTTATTTTTCGAAAATACTATTAAAAAAATTCAATATGCAAATGTCGAGCTAAACGATGTCATTTGAAAAATGAAATGCCCGAAATTCCCGAAAAATAATATATTAGAGAAAGAAAATTTCAGTAATTATAAAAATGTCGACTATTTACAATTCCCAAATTGCGAATTCTCGTTGGGTTATAATGTTACTGAAATAACAAAATTCCGAAAATAGAAAATTCCTTGGGTAAAGTACGTTGACATTATAAAATACCAAAAAAAAAATATCAGTAAATTTAGAGAATTCTAAAATAATTCCTGAAATTGAGTGATTATAAAAAATTGTTAATAACCACATGAAAAATAATAAATAAAATCAAATACTTTTGTTTCATCAACATGTTTAACATTTTATTATTCATTGAATATTACGATAATGTTTTAATCATTTAGATTCGGAAATTTCATAATTAGGAAATTTTCCTGTTTTTTTTTATCGAATTTCCGGAATTTTATATTTTGAATATTCTCATTTTCTGAAATATCACAGTGTTAGAAACGTTCTCTTTTACTATTTTTCATTCATACAGCTTCAAATTAAAAATGGTCGATCGGGCTTGTGTGTCGCGAAACAAATTATATCCAAATTTTAACATTCTGAATTCAAAATAAAAATGAATAAAATAATGGCCAAATATTATCTTCCAGCAAAAAATGCTGGATTTTAAGTTTCACTTCTGCCATATTTTGCCAAATTTTCATTTTACTTTCGAGCATATTTTGTCGGATTTTCATTTACTCTTCCGGCATATTTTATCGTTATTATATTTGAAATGTAAAAAATTCGAATGAATTCATAGTTAATACAAACAAGTTAAAGAATTTATGTGGGGCAAAATACGCCGAAATAGAAAATTAACATTTAATTGTGGACCGCACCATGGTTACAAATCGGGCCACAAATCGGGGGAATCCAAACGTAAACATTCAGGGCCGTCTGAACCACTTCAAACCGGAATGCATCATATTACGCAATATACTCCAGTGAGTAATCGCGCACTGTGTCTCCCAGATACGCTTCAAAAGTTGGCCAGGAGACCGGTAAGAGTGGAGAAATTCTATTTTACTTTGCATTTGTCTGAAACTCGGTGTAAGTAGGTTTTCGGGTCGCTAATTTCGAATTTGACGTCAAAAATTACAAATTCAAAACGGCCGCTACAATATAGCAAATAAAGTTTCCAAATTCTTACATCTTGGTCTGAAATATAGTACAAGGGAGTTTTTGGGATCGTTGCCTTCAAATTTAAACGTCAAAAATTACAAATTCAAAATAGCAGATCCAATATGGCGAACAAATTGAAAAATTTTATACATTTGTCTGAAACTCGGTATTAGGGTGTTTCTGGGATTGCTGAATTCAAATTTGACGTCAAAAATTACAAATTCAAAATGGCAGACCCAATATGGCGAACACAATTGCAAAATTTTATATACTTGTCTAAAACTTGGTATTAGGTGATTTTTGGGATCGCTGATTTCGGTTATGACGTCAAGAGATACAAATTCAAAATTTCGGATACAGTATAGCGGATGAAGTTACAACATTTTTACATATTTGTCTGAAACATAATATTAGGGAGTTTTTGGGATCGTTCATTTCAAATTTAAAGTTAATAATTACAAATTTAAAATGACGTATCCAATATGGCTACCACAATTGAAAAATTGTATATACTTGTCTAAAACTTGGTATTAGGTGATTTTTGGGATCGCTGATTTCAAATATGACGTCAATAATTACAAATTCAAAATGTCGGATCCAGTATGGCGGATAAAGTTACAAAATTTTTACATATTTGTCTCGAACATAATATCAGGGAGTTTGTGGGATCGTTGATTTCAAATTTAACGTCAATAATTACAAATTTAAAATGGCGGATCCAATATGGCAACCACAATTGAAAAATTATATATGTATTTGTCTGAAACTTTATATGAAGGTGTTTTTGGGATCACTGATTTCGAATTTGATGTCAAAAATAACAAATTCGAAATGACGGATCCAATATGGCGGATAAAAATGCAAAATTCTTACATATTTTTCTGAAATATGATACAAGAGAGTTTTTGGCATCGTTGATTGTAAATTTTACGTCAAAAATTACGAACTCAAAATGGCGGATTCAATATGGCGACCGAAATTGCAAAACGGTATATATTAGTCAGAATCTTGGTAAAAGATGATATTTGAGCTCGCTGATTCCGAATTTGACGTCAAGAATTACAAATTCAAAATGTCGGATCCAATATAGTGGATGAAGTTACAAAATTCTTGCATATTTGTCAGAAATATGGTACAAGCGAGTTTTTGGGATCGTTGATTTCCAATTTGAGGTCAAAAATTACAAATTTAAAATGGCGGATCCAATATGGCGACCAAAATTGCAAAATTATATATATTTGTCTGAAAGTTGATGTAAAGCTGTTTTTGGGATTGCTGAATTTGAATTTGACGTCAAAAACAACAAATTCGAAATAGCGGATACAATATGGCGAATAAGATTCCAACATTCTTACATAGTTGTCTTAAATATGGTACAAAGGAGGTTTTGGGATCGCTGGTTCCAAATTTGACGTCAAACATTATAAATTCAAAATGTAGGATCCAATATGGCAGATGAAATTACAAAATTCTTACATATTCGTCTGAAATATAGTATAAGGGAGTTTTTGGGATCGTTGCTTTCAAATTTGACGTCTGAATTACAAAATTAGAATGACGGATTCAATATGGCGACATAAATGGCGAAATTGTATATATTATTCTGAAACTTTGTATGAGAGGGGTTTTGGGGTCGCTGATTTCGAATTTCACGTCAAAAATTACAAAACCCAAAATTTCGGATCCAATATGGCGGACAACGTTTCAATATTCTCACATATTTGTCTGAAATATGGCATTAGGGAGTTTTTGGGATCGCTGATTTCAAATCTGACTTAAAAAATTACAAATTTAAAATAACAGATTCAATATGACGACCAAAATTGCAAAACTCTATATGTTTGGCTGAAACCTAATATTAGAAGTTTCTTGGGATCGCTGATTTAGAATTTGACGTCCAAACTTACCAAATTAGAATGGCGGATTCAATATGGCGACATATATGGCAAAATTGTAATATCATTCTGAAACTTTGTATAAGAGTAGTTTTTGGGTTGCTGATTTCGAATTTGACGTCAAAAATTAAAAATTAAAAATTTCGGATCCAATATGGCGGATAAGGTTTCAAAATTCTTACATATTTGTCTGAAATATGTCATTAGGGAGCTTTTGGGACCGCTGATTTCAAATTTGACGTCAAAAATGACAAATTGAAAATGGCGAATCCAATATAACTACCAAAATTGGAAAATGCCATATATTTGTCTGTCACTTGGTATTATAGTGTTTTTGGAATCGTTGCTTTCAAATTAGACATAAAAAATTATAAATTCAAAATGCCGGATCTGATATGGCGACAAATGTTCCTACATTTTTACATAGTTGTCTAAAATATGGTACAGGGGAGCTTTTGGGATCGTTGATTTCAAATTTGACGTCAAAAATTACAAACTTAAAATGACGGATTCAGTAGGACAACAAAAATTGCAAAATTCTATGTATTTGTTTGAAACTTGATATTAGGAGGTTTTTGGGATCGCTGATCTTAAATTTGACGTCAAGAATTACAAATTTGAAATGCGGATTCCATAAAGCAACAAAAATTGCAAAATTTTAGATATCAGTTTAAAATTGGTATAAGGGGGATTTCGGGATCGCTGATTTCGAATTTTATGTCAAAAATTACAATTCAAAATGGCTATCCAATATAGAAGATAAAGTTACAAAATACTTATATATTGGTCTGAAATATGGAATAAGGAAGTTTTTGCGATCGTTGATTTCAACTTTGACGTGAAAAATTACAAACTCAAAATGGCGGATCCAATATGGCGACCAAAATTGAGAAATTTCATATATTCGTGTGAAACTTGGTATTAGGGTGTCTTTGGGATCGCTGATTTCGAATTTGACGTCACAAATTACAAATTCGGAATGACGGATCCAATATAGCGGATAAGGTTTCAAAGTTCTTACAGATTCGTCTGAGATATAATGTAAGGGATTTTTTGGGATCGCTGAATTCATATTTGACGTCAAAAATTACAAATTCGAAACGTGGATTCGATATAGTAACAAAAATTGCAAAATTTTAGATATCCGTTTAAAAGTTGGTATAAGGGGGATTTTGGGGTCGCTGATTTTAAATTTGACGTAAAAAATTACAAATTTAAAACGACGGATCCAATATGACGACTAAAATTGCACAATTTTATATAATTGTCTGAAACTTGAAACAACGGGTTTTTGGGGTGACGGATTTCGAATTTGACAGTCAAAAGTTGCAAATTCAAAATGGCGGATTCAATATGGCGACCGCAATTGCCAAATTTTACATATTAGTCTGAAACTTGGTATAAGATGGGTTTTGAGGTCGCTGATTTAGAACTTGGGGTCAAAAATTAAAGATTAAAAATGTCAGATCCTATATGGCGTATAAAGTTGAAAAATTCTTACATATTTGTCTGACATATGGTATAAGGGAGTTTGTGGGATCGTGGAATTCAAATTTGAAGTGAAAAATTACAAATTTAAAATGACGGATCTAATATGGCGACCAAAATAGTAAAATTTCATATATTTGTCTGAAACTTGGTTTTAGGGAGTTTTTGGGATCGCTGATTTTTCAATTTGACGTCATAAATTACAATTTCGGAATGGCGGACCCAATATGGCGGATAAGGTTTCAAAATGGTTACATATTAGTCTTAAATATGGCATAAGGGAGTTTTTGTGATCGTTGATTTCAAATTTGACGTCGAAAATTAAAAATTTGAAATGCGGATTCAATATGGCGACCAAAATTGCAAAATTTTATATATCAGTTTAAAGCTTGGTTCAATGGGGGTTTTGGGGCCACTGATTTCGAATTCGACGTCAAAAATTACCAATTCAAAATTTCAGATCCAATATGGCGGATAAAGTTACAAAATGATCACATATTTGTCTAAAATATTTTCAATTTCTCATTATGACAGAAAAATGCATTCAAATATATGTTCTGTTCATTACTTCAGGAGCTTGACCAGCTCTAAATTATCCAAAGATTAAAAATTAGTGTATAGAATTTTTTGCTATAAAAAAGACTACTTTTTTCAACTTGAGAATAGGAATACCACAAATTTCAAAAAATTTAATTCTATGAAAATTCATAATAATGGATCAATTTATAACTGCAAGAATATATATTTTCGGTAAAAAAATTAATAAAGCGTATAAAGGATTTTTCCTTCCATATTTTTCCTCTCCGTCTCTCTCTCTCTCTCTCTCTTTAGTATCTACATCTCCTTTCTCCACCTCTCCGTTCCATTCACGTCATTGCTATGTATCTACCTTTTTCCTTTTTCCTTTCATCTCTCTATTTCCATTTTTACTTCACTCAAATGAGCCATGACCGTGTAACGCCAGAATCACGTGCCAACTGGCGTATGATTAAAAAATTTCAAGCATTCCCATTTGTACGTAAAATCCATTGAATTCTACGCTAATTAAACTCGGATTTCGTTTTCTCGCATACGAACTAATAGCGTTAACCCGTTAGGTGAAGTGAATCAAATTCAGTAATATTCACAATAAAATGTCTCATTCCTGTAGAGACTTTTTTATGAATTGACATTAAGAATGAAAGCGACACTATTTGACAATAATGGGATTACATTCAACAAAAATAACAAGTTATTCCTGAATTAATTATTCTCGACTATTCGCAAATGCACATGCGCGAAGTATGTTCACGCCGCTGGATGTTTATTTACCAGTAACATTGAAAATATAAACAATTCAAAAATCTATTATTGAAAAAAAAATTAATTTCAAGTTTTAGGCATTCTCAACACAATAATTTATAATTTTGAATTAAAAAAGTGTTTGAATAAAAAGAAATAAGTTCAAAGTATTTAAAATTGAAAGCGTTCCAACTGAAGCTATTTTAGATCAGGTAAAATTTTTAAAACCGAGACTATTTCAAAAATTAAACCCTCTCTAGCTGAATTAAGCCCTGATGATTTGAGAAAATCAAAAGTTTGCTCCTTCGACAAGGACTGTTTTTCTACATTCCTGTGAAAAT